>CM030010.1:85052865-85195620 GCA_017639485.1 Pluvialis apricaria
TTAAAAGGCCCTTTTACTTATTTGTCAACATAGATGATAGCACAGCATATGGGGTCCTGACTCAAGAATGGGCCGGAAAGAAAAAGCCTGTAGGATACTTCTCAAAGCTATTAGACCCAGTAAGCAGGGGATGGCCCACATGTCTACAGGCAATAATAGGATGCGCCCTATTAGTAGAAGAGGCTAAGAAAGTTACTTTTAATAGTAACATAAGAGTACTGTCCCCCCATAATATCCGAGGCGTTTTGCAACAGAAAGCTGAAAGGTGGATCTCAGATTCCCGATTGTTGAAATATGAGGGCATTTTGTTAGAAGCCCCAAATTTAACTTTGGAAACCACTAGTCTACAAAACCCTGCGCAATTTCTATATGGCAGGTCCGAGGAGCCACAGTTATTACATGACTGTCTTCAAACGATAGAAAGTCAGACAAAGATTAGGCCAGATTTGGAAGAGGAAGAGTTAGAAGAAGGAGACAGAATTTTTGTAGATGGATCTTCTAGAGTAATAGATGGAAAAAGAAAATCAGGGTATGCAGTAATAAATGGGAGAACATTGAGAATATTAGAGTCCGGGCCACTAAACCCCTCTTGGTCAGCTCAAGCCTGCGAACTATATGCAGTTCTACGGGCGTTAAAAAGATTAAAAGGCAAATCGGGAACGATATATACTGACTCTAAATATAGTTACGGGGTGGTACATACCTTTGGAAAAATTTGGGAAGAAAGAGGACTGGTTAACTCACAAGGAAAAGACTTGATTCATCAAGAACTAATAAGAGAAGTTTTGCAAGCATTAAGGGGACCACTTAAGATAGCTATAGTACATCTAAGGGGGCATCAAAAGGGAACCGACTATAGAACACGGGGAAATAACTTAGCAGACCAAGAGGCTAAGCAAGCCGCACTACGCATCTTGATATTAACAGAGAATGAGGCACAAAATGAGGAGTTAGAAACAACACCCCTCGTCTTTACTCCCAAGGAAGAACAAAAACTTATCAAAATGGGAGTAATTAAAAATGAAAAAGGAAATTGGTACCTGCCGGATGGGAGGGAAGTGATACCAAAATCAACAGCCTTTAATATCCTGACGGAATTACATAAACGAACGCATTGGGGAAGTCAGGGATTGATGGACCACTTTGCCATTAAGTATATGGCCATAGGTGTATATGATCTTGTGAAACAAGTGGTACAAGGATGTCCTGTATGTCTAAAAATCAATAGGGCTGTGCAAAGACGATTACCCATGGGTGGGAGACCCCTAGCAGTAAGGCCATTTTCTAGAATTCAAATTGATTTCACAGAACTTCCTAAAGTAGGACGCTATAAGTACATCCTAGTTATTGTAGATCACCTCACCCATTATATCGAAGCTTTTCCCACATCTAGGGCCACCGCCCAAACAGTGGCCAAAATCCTGCTGGAACAAATAATACCCAGATATGGAGTCACTGAAGTCATTGACTCAGATCAGGGCCCTCACTTTACATCGAAAATCATAAAGAACTTAACGGAAGCTTTAGGAATAAAATGGGAAGAGCACACCCCTTGGCATCCCCAGAGTTCGGGGCGGGTGGAACGAATGAATGGAGAACTAAAAAAGCAATTGGCAAAATTAACACTGGAAACCAAGCTTTCATGGATAAAATGTATTCCTTTGGCATTACTAAACATAAGGGCACAACCTAGAGCAGACATAGGAATTTCACCCTTTGAAATGTTATATGGGATGCCTTACGATGCAGGGGTCCCCAATGATCATCCGAATATTATGGATAAAACCATTAATATCTATATCAGCGAGCTAATGAAATATAGACAAAAACTGTGGGAAAAAGGACAGATAACCCAAAGACCCCCTCTTGATATTATGCTACATCAAGTTAAACCAGGGGATTGGGTCCTTATAAAATCATGGAAAGAAACAGCTTTACAACCCCGTTGGGAGGGACCCTATTTAGTACTCTTAACCACCAACACAGCAGTTCGAACTGCAGAAAAAGGGTGGACACACGCCAGCCGCATCAAAGGACCTGTAAATAATAATGAGTGGAAAGTCATGAGCCCTGCGGGAGATTTAAAGATAAAGTTGTCTAGAAAACCAAAGTAAACAAACAAACAAAAAAAAATCTATATAGTTACAGGTGCCTGCGAACGGAAGAAACCAACATAACCGTTTGAAGAATCGCCGACCCATCCGCGAAAGTTAAAGAGCTAAAAGTGTGATTTAAATGAATATCTCTTTGTTATAGATCGTTTTATTGTATCTATATATTATTGTTTTATTGTATCTATATATTGTAAGAGAGGAAGCGTCTGAGAGACTTTGTAAAGCATTTTTGATTTGAAAAAGATGATTTATGTAAAGAACAAATTGATCGTTCCTCTGGAATTTAGGTAAAATATGTATAAGGACTAAATGATAAATGACACAACCCCAAAGGGAGGTCAGGCATAGTCTATATCGTTGGTTTCAGATACCACCAGGTAACACCATCCGAGAGGTTCATTCGGCTCCCTGGATTGAGGGGCGAATACCAAACCAAACTGGGGGAAGTGGACTATATAGACTAACAGGTACCCCCCAAGTCTATACCCTATGTTGTGAAGTAGAAACTGAAATACCGCAACTAGATTGGACAGAGGACATTAGATACATTCCCTGTTTAAAGCATCCTAATTCGGGGCATTCAAGCTGGGTTGTTTGCCAATGTCTAAATTGTAACAAATACTGGTATTGTATATCCTTTAACAGGCAATCATATTGCATGAAATGCCGTAAAGTTTTGGGGCATATTTGGGAACCAAAGGAACAAGTAAAAATTAGCAAACTGTTTTGTGGATGGGAATTGTTAATACCCGAGCTGTGGGAAATATACGAAACTAATTGGCATAAAGTATTAAGGCAGTGCGCTGTAAGATTCGCCTGGAAACAGGCCCGGTAACAAAACAGGTAGAAATATATTTGAAAATTATTGATAAATTGACAGCAGATTTACTAAGGTGAAAAAAGGCGTGGTAAAAGGAAGACCAGAAAATTCCCCCAACGTAATCTTTTGGAGAATCGTCAACCCACCTGTGAAAGTTAAATAATTGAAAGTGTGCTCTCTCTCTGTAGTACATTGTTTTATCTCTTTTGTTTGTTTTAATGTATCTATAAATTGTAAGAAAAGTATCTGAGTGACATTGTACAATCAAATAAGTATTTAAAGAATTAGCCCCAAATAGTTACAACTCCTACTCCTGTGGAGAGTGCCTTGACGGCCCCCCCCAGAAATTGCACCCTGTCTGAATTGAAAACTGAGGTGAGGTTCTAAGACGGTGCGCCGTAAGAATTAACGGAGGAACCTAGAATATTTCCAAAGATACCAGCTGAGTTCCCCTGAAGACTACCTGCTGCTGTCAAGAAGATATCGAAATCCCGTTGCTCTCTGCAAAAGAGTAGACGAGGAAGACAGAGGGGTACTGAAACCTGTGGGGAAAATGAAAGCTGTTATCTTAATGAGTCTCTTACTATCCGAGACACTTCAAAATTATATACATCAACCCTTTAATTGGACCATTTCTAGCTGGGAAGAATCCAGAATCCTCCAAACCAATGTTACTGCGGGAGCACCCTCTTTTAACCTAACCATATGTGAATTACTACGCTCTGTAGCAGGCAGCAGGGGGCAGGGAGAATGCCGTCCAGGCACAGAGCACCAATGGGGAACAATAAATCAAAAGGCAACCTATTGGTGTCCCAGTTCAAATCCAGGAAGAAGTTACTGTAATTTCCCAAATCATTATTACTGTGCTTATTGGGGTTGTGAAACTATAGCGACTGGATGGAAAGTCGGAGTTCCAGACAGATATCTTAACATAACCTGGCTCCCCTATGGTTGCCAAGAGCCAAGCTACGCTTCTGATGGTGAAGTAATCCCCAGAGGTGTTGGGAACTGCAAATCCCTGAAACTCTCAGTATTACAACCCCAAGACAGCGGATGGCTAATAGGAAGAACCTGGGGAGTGAGGCTTTGGGAGCCCGGAACCGATAGAGGCGGGTTAGTAGTAATCCAGAAACGAGAAGTAAAGACAGCGCAGTCTATAGGTCCTAATTTAATCTTAGGAGGAAGAAGATCAAATGCCTCAAAGCTAAATCCAATCCCCACCACCGAAAAAACTGAAGAAATGATAGTAGGTGATAAAAAGACCTACGAGCCCTTATGGAATGTAATGCAGGCAGCCTACCAAGCCTTAAATGCGACAAATCCGAGCTTTACTTCTTCCTGTTGGTTATGTTATGATGTAAATCCTCCTTTTTATGAAGGAATTGCAGTTGCCTCCCCCTTTAACACCTCTAATGAAACCAGTCCCTCTGCATGCAATTGGAAGAAGCGGAGAGTGGGAATTACTCTCCAGCAGGTTAGAGGGAATGGCTGGTGTATAGGAAAAATAACCAATAGAACAAAAGCTCTGTGTACTAACCAGACTCAGATTTCTGCTTTAAGTGTTAAATGGGTCCTGCCTAGCCCTGGGGCATGGTGGGTCTGTTCCATAACCGGATTAACATCATGTCTTTCCACTACTGTTCTTAAAAGAAAAGTCTCAGAATTTTGTGTACAAGTCACGGTGGTGCCTAGAATACTCTTACATGGGGAGGAGGCTATGTATTTACACTGGAACAACTTAAGACATAAAATTAGTAAAAGAGAACCAATATCCGCTATCACTATAGCTACTCTGCTCGGTTTAGGAATAGCTGGAACTGCTACCGGCGTCGCCTCAATAGTACAACAACAACAAAGACTTACCTCCCTAAGAGCTGCAGTAGACGAGGATCTAGCCCGAATAGAAAAATCAATCTCGTACTTAGAAAAATCGTTAACTTCCCTATCGGAAGTAGTGCTACAAAATCGGAGAGGACTGGATCTATTATTTCTACAAAGAGGGGGGGTATGTGCAGCCTTAGATGAAGAGTGTTGTTTCTATGCCGACCATACGGGAGTAGTTAGAGATTCATTAGCTAAACTGAGAGAAGGATTAGAACAAAGAAAACGAGAACGGGAGGCCCAGTCCTCTTGGTATGAATCATGGTTTAATCAGTCACCATGGCTTACTACGCTATTATCCGCCCTAACTGGGCCCCTAATCACAATTATCCTAGGATTGATATTTGGACCCTGTATCATCAAAAATTTAGTACAACTCATAAGAACCCGGTTTGACACCACCAAGTTGTTAATCTTGACACAAATGAACACACAAAAAGAAACAGACGAATTATAAGGGTTATGAGAACTAACGGACAAACATTCAAGGGAAAAAAAAGAAAAAGGGGGGAATTGTTAACATATGAGAATGTTTGTCCGAAGTTAGTAAGAACAGAACAAAGCTTGCGGAACTGCTCGCGAAACCATGTATTTGCTTTACGGGAAGCTGATGCATAATAGACCAATAGAATTGGTTGTATGAGTAATATACCATATATGGGAACCAACAAGAAAGATCGAAAAGAAGATACATGAAGAAGACTACTTACTTCAGCCCATACGACCACCAGGAGGCAGAGGACGACCCCCTAGCAACAAGTAGAATATGCGCAGAGTACATCAGAGTAAGAAAACAGGAAGTCACATACGCGGAAAAACGAACCACTTAAAAGACTCGTGTATCGGGTAAAAGCTTGCGACAGGTGGTAGACGCAGAGTCCCCTGTCAGCCCAGCGCTGTATTGCCTCTTTGCTCTTTGCTCATATTAATCAATAAAACTTAATAATTGGAATTTTGTTTTTGTCTGATAATAAAATTCATAACACCGCTGCTGCTCAAATTCCATCAGAACCGGTACCAGTTGCCCCAGTCGCCAAAAAGCACAGAAAGAAGTCAGCTCATGCCCCTGTCGCTTGCGACAAGGACCAGCACGAGCCAGATAGCTTGGGAGAGAGTTCTGACAGAGACCCAGGAGAGGGCCCCTCCAAAGTAGACCCAGGGGAGGGTCCGTCTAAACCAGACAATGGAAAGAGACCTTTTAAAACAGACAGAGAGCAGAGTCCTTCTCGGGCAGCCTCATCACAGCAAGACTCAGATGTAGAGGTAATTTTTAAATCCCTCTCTATGAAGGATTTGAGAAATATTAGGAAGGACTTTAGTCGTCATGAAGGTGAAACACTCATCTCCTGGTTGCTACGATGCTGGGATAGTGGGGCTGATACTATAGATGTAGATGGCAGAGAAGCTAAGCAGTTGGGAAACCTGGCCAAGGATGGAGGTATCGATGAAGGGATTGGGAGAAAGACACGCACTCTCAGTCTCTGGAGGCGACTGATGTCAGCCATAAAGCGCAGGTATCCCTTCAAGGATGATATCGAATGCCGTCCAAGTAAATGGACCAACATGGAAAAAGGTATTAAGTACCTGAGAGAATTGGCTGTGCGAGAGGTGATTTATAGTGATAGGCAAGTGACTGTAGATCCTGATAAGATGCCATGCAAACGATCCATGCTAAAAAAGTTTGTACAAAGTGCACCACCAACATATTCCCACACATTGTCAACAATGGTCTGGGGAGGATCCGATACCGACACACCAACTGTAAGCGAAGTGGTTAACAAGGTACGACAGTATGAAGACAGTCTCTCTCGTCCTTTTTCTGTGGCAGCTGTGGAAAAACTGACTGTGGCCACCGAGGAACATCGAAACAATCAGCAAGTGGATCAGGCTGCTAAAATTTTCCAGACAGACTTGGACTGGGAACATAAAGGTGAACTATTCTTAGCTCGGTGGGCCCATGACACTTCAGGTCATCAAGGAAGGGATGCAACCTATAAATGGGCCCGTGACCGAGGGGTGGATTTAACCATGGACGCTATTGCGCAGGTTATCCACGACTGTGAAACATGCGCCGAAATCAAGCAAGCTAAAAGGTTAAAACCTTTGTGGTATGGAGGACGATGGCTGAAATATAAATATGGGGAGGCTTGGCAAGTTGACTACATCACACTCCCTCAAACTCGCCAGGGTAAGCGCTATGTGCTTACAATGGTGGAAGCAAGCACCAGATGGTTGGAAACCTATGCCGTGCCCCATGCCACTGCCCGGAATACCGTCCTGGGCCTTGAAAAGTAAGTCTTGTGGCGACATGGCACTCCAGAAAGAATTGAGTCAGACAATGGGACTCATTTTAAAAACAATCTCATAAGTAATTGGGCCAAAGAACATGGCATTGAATGGATATATCATATCCCCTATCATGCACCAGCTTCTGGGAAGATTGAGCGATATAATGGACTGTTAAAAACCACCCTAAAAGCAATAGGTGGTGGAACCTTTAAAAATTGGGACAAGCATTTAGAGCAAGCTACCTGGTTAGTTAACACCAGGGGATCCATCAATCGAGCTGGTCCTGCTCAATCAGACCTTTTACATACAGTAGAAGGGGACAAAGTCCCTGTGGTGCATGAAAGGAATATGTTAGGAAAAACTGTCTGGGTTTCTCCTCCTTCAGACAAAAGCAAACCCATTCGTGGGACTGTTTTTGCTCAAGGACCTGGATGTACTTGGTGGGTGATGCTGAAGGATGGAGAAGTTCAATGTGTACCCCAAGGGAATTTAACCCTTGGTGAGAATACTCAATTCTGAGCTGTATGATGCTGATCACTACATAACACTGACAGTGTTCAATAAGTGTTTTTCAGGGTGACACAGTGGTGATGAAACCTGAGCTAGCTTCATCAACTGGCGTCCAGCAAGCTCTTCAAGATGAACATGCTACCCACGGGCACAAACCACAATGAATTTTGTACCATCTTTCCTGCCCTGAGATGAGATCCTGCAATCATGAATCAAATGGACTTAAACTTTTGTATATAAAGATAATGGTAGATGAGTGACCTGCATGTATCCATACATATATATATATCCTCTGTGTGTGCATAGATTTGATAGATAAAAGTAATAGTAATCTGAGCAAGATGCAAATGGTATGGAATAAGGGGTGGAATGTCCTGGTTTGAGGTAAAACAGGACCAATTTTGTTCATTAGCTTCGCTTCTTAGCTGGGCCTCTTTTAACTACTGAAATTAACAGCATATTGTGCAGACAATGTTCACCCTCTCAGAGTGATAAGACCGATGTTTATAGCTGATGTCCAGACATGGTATGCAGGGAGGCTCTTGCTTACACTTATTGTTCTAACACCCAAGGCCAACCGGCTGTGTTATTTGCCACGGTGGAGGGTCGGAAGCGGAAAAGCATAATGGGGTCCCACCTGCGGGGAGGAGCGGACAGGGCAGGTGACCCAAAACTGACCAACAGCGTATTCCATCCCATCTGCCTCATGCTCAGTATAAAAGCTGACGGAGCAAAGGGTCAGGCCTTCTTTTTCGCCCTTCTTTTTCGCCCTTCTTTTTCGCCCTTCTTTTTCCCTTCTTGCTTCAACGGCTGATGTCTGAGGAGGACTCTGTCTGTTCGTCTGCCTTTGGACCCGATCCTGAATCCAGATCCGGAATCCAGTTCCCGTCCGTCACTGAGTCCAGCCTGGGACTGCCCCAGTGCCAGCCGGTGTCGTGATTGTCATCTTGGGAGCTTGATACGGTTTTGTATATTTCTCATTATTTCTTTTATTTTATTATTAATACTTCATTAAAGTAGTTTAGATCCTTCTAAACTCGTAAGTCTCTTTTTCCTCCTCTGCCTCTCTCTTTGAAGAGGGGTAGAGGGGAGCATCTGTCGGTCCCATCTGGGGTCCCCTACGTCCCCAGTGGCCGATTTGGCCTAAACCACGACAGATTAATTGGTGCCCAACGTGGGGCACGAGCAGTGCTCGACCAGAGCTGTGATAAATTGCCTGAAGAGTTTGAATTCCGTCTTGTTCTGAGATTAGAGCAGACACCTTACAGCATGTCGTTCTTAAACGAGATGTTGTATCGTGCCTTTAAAGGGCTTGGTTTGCACTTGATTCAGTCAACTCTGTTTAACCTGCCAAATGCATTGCAAAGTTTATTTACTCTTTGTGTTTTTATGCGAAGGTTTAAATGTGCTGTATTGGTGTGGTTCACAATTCAGGTCTATAACATGATTAGTTGGGTAACGGCTCTACCTGTATATCTCGGGCATCGTGTGATGGATTCTGTTACTAATTACACTTTTGGTACTACCTTGGGAAAGTTTACTTCGCCCTTGAATAGTTATATTAATGTGACACCATCAGAGCCAGGGCTTGGAAACCTTCTGGGCTGTGACGATAAGGATTGTTACCTCCTTAAGATCGTGATTTTGTTGTCGGTTTTCCTGAACGTGTTGCAGGGGTGTGTTTTTGTGAAATACCGGTACAGGGGTGGCTATAGGGTAACGTGCGCTGCCGCCACTCAGACCGCAGCAGCGCCGCGACGGGCAGCGGCGCGAGCCACGGCCCCGCCCGTCCCAGCACAGTCACCGCCGCCGCCCGCAGCGGCACCACCGCCGCCGGCCGCCCCCCCCACCGCAACAACACCGGCACCTCCGCCGCCCGTCCCGGCACAGGCACCGCCGCCGGCCGCCCCCCCCCCCGCAGCAGCACCGCCCACGCCGCCGCCCGTCCCGGCACAGGCGCCTCCGCCCCCGCCCGCAGCGGCACCAGCACTGCCGGCCGCCCCCCCCACCGCAACAGCGCCTGTCCCGGCACAGGCGCCTCCAGCCACGACAACGAGTACCGCTGCTGCTCAAATTCCATCAGAACCGGTACCAGTTGCCCCAGTCGCCAAAAAGCACAGAAAGAAGTCAGCTCATGCCCCTGTCGCTTGCGACAAGGACCAGCACGAGCCAGATAGCTTGGGAGAGAGTTCTGACAGAGACCCAGGAGAGGGCCCCTCCAAAGTAGACCCAGGGGAGGGTCCGTCTAAACCAGACAATGGAAAGAGACCTTTTAAAACAGACAGAGAGCAGAGTCCTTCTCGGGCAGCCTCATCACAGCAAGACTCAGATGTAGAGGTAATTTTTAAATCCCTCTCTATGAAGGATTTGAGAAATATTAGGAAGGACTTTAGTCGTCATGAAGGTGAAACACTCATCTCCTGGTTGCTACGATGCTGGGATAGTGGGGCTGATACTATAGATGTAGATGGCAGAGAAGCTAAGCAGTTGGGAAACCTGGCCAAGGATGGAGGTATCGATGAAGGGATTGGGAGAAAGACACGCACTCTCAGTCTCTGGAGGCGACTGATGTCAGCCATAAAGCGCAGGTATCCCTTCAAGGATGATATCGAATGCCGTCCAAGTAAATGGACCAACATGGAAAAAGGTATTAAGTACCTGAGAGAATTGGCTGTGCGAGAGGTGATTTATAGTGATAGGCAAGTGACTGTAGATCCTGATAAGATGCCATGCAAACGATCCATGCTAAAAAAGTTTGTACAAAGTGCACCACCAACATATTCCCACACATTGTCAACAATGGTCTGGGGAGGATCCGATACCGACACACCAACTGTAAGCGAAGTGGTTAACAAGGTACGACAGTATGAAGACAGTCTCTCTCGTCCTTTTTCTGTGGCAGCTGTGGAAAAACTGACTGTGGCCACCGAGGAACATCGAAACAATCAGCAAGTGGATCAGGCTGCTAAAATTTTCCAGACAGACTTGGACTGGGAACATAAAGGTGAACTATTCTTAGCTCGGTGGGCCCATGACACTTCAGGTCATCAAGGAAGGGATGCAACCTATAAATGGGCCCGTGACCGAGGGGTGGATTTAACCATGGACGCTATTGCGCAGGTTATCCACGACTGTGAAACATGCGCCGAAATCAAGCAAGCTAAAAGGTTAAAACCTTTGTGGTATGGAGGACGATGGCTGAAATATAAATATGGGGAGGCTTGGCAAGTTGACTACATCACACTCCCTCAAACTCGCCAGGGTAAGCGCTATGTGCTTACAATGGTGGAAGCAAGCACCAGATGGTTGGAAACCTATGCCGTGCCCCATGCCACTGCCCGGAATACCGTCCTGGGCCTTGAAAAGTAAGTCTTGTGGCGACATGGCACTCCAGAAAGAATTGAGTCAGACAATGGGACTCATTTTAAAAACAATCTCATAAGTAATTGGGCCAAAGAACATGGCATTGAATGGATATATCATATCCCCTATCATGCACCAGCTTCTGGGAAGATTGAGCGATATAATGGACTGTTAAAAACCACCCTAAAAGCAATAGGTGGTGGAACCTTTAAAAATTGGGACAAGCATTTAGAGCAAGCTACCTGGTTAGTTAACACCAGGGGATCCATCAATCGAGCTGGTCCTGCTCAATCAGACCTTTTACATACAGTAGAAGGGGACAAAGTCCCTGTGGTGCATGAAAGGAATATGTTAGGAAAAACTGTCTGGGTTTCTCCTCCTTCAGACAAAAGCAAACCCATTCGTGGGACTGTTTTTGCTCAAGGACCTGGATGTACTTGGTGGGTGATGCTGAAGGATGGAGAAGTTCAATGTGTACCCCAAGGGAATTTAACCCTTGGTGAGAATACTCAATTCTGAGCTGTATGATGCTGATCACTACATAACACTGACAGTGTTCAATAAGTGTTTTTCAGGGTGACACAGTGGTGATGAAACCTGAGCTAGCTTCATCAACTGGCGTCCAGCAAGCTCTTCAAGATGAACATGCTACCCACGGGCACAAACCACAATGAATTTTGTACCATCTTTCCTGCCCTGAGATGAGATCCTGCAATCATGAATCAAATGGACTTAAACTTTTGTATATAAAGATAATGGTAGATGAGTGACCTGCATGTATCCATACATATATATATATCCTCTGTGTGTGCATAGATTTGATAGATAAAAGTAATAGTAATCTGAGCAAGATGCAAATGGTATGGAATAAGGGGTGGAATGTCCTGGTTTGAGGTAAAACAGGACCAATTTTGTTCATTAGCTTCGCTTCTTAGCTGGGCCTCTTTTAACTACTGAAATTAACAGCATATTGTGCAGACAATGTTCACCCTCTCAGAGTGATAAGACCGATGTTTATAGCTGATGTCCAGACATGGTATGCAGGGAGGCTCTTGCTTACACTTATTGTTCTAACACCCAAGGCCAACCGGCTGTGTTATTTGCCACGGTGGAGGGTCGGAAGCGGAAAAGCATAATGGGGTCCCACCTGCGGGGAGGAGCGGACAGGGCAGGTGACCCAAAACTGACCAACAGCGTATTCCATCCCATCTGCCTCATGCTCAGTATAAAAGCTGACGGAGCAAAGGGTCAGGCCTTCTTTTTCGCCCTTCTTTTTCGCCCTTCTTTTTCGCCCTTCTTTTTCCCTTCTTGCTTCAACGGCTGATGTCTGAGGAGGACTCTGTCTGTTCGTCTGCCTTTGGACCCGATCCTGAATCCAGATCCGGAACCCAGTTCCCGTCCGTCACTGAGTCCAGCCTGGGACTGCCCCAGTGCCAGCCGGTGTCGTGATTGTCATCTTGGGAGCTTGATACGGTTTTGTATATTTCTCATTATTTCTTTTATTTTATTATTAATACTTCATTAAAGTAGTTTAGATCCTTCTAAACTCGTAAGTCTCTTTTTCCTCCTCTGCCTCTCTCTTTGAAGAGGGGTAGAGGGGAGCATCTGTCGGTCCCATCTGGGGTCCCCTATGTCCCCAGTGGCCGATTTGGCCTAAACCACGACAGATTAATTGGTGCCCAACGTGGGGCACGAGCAGTGCTCGACCAGAGCTGTGATAAATTGCCTGAAGAGTTTGAATTCCGTCTTGTTCTGAGATTAGAGCAGACACCTTACAGCATGTCGTTCTTAAACGAGATGTTGTATCGTGCCTTTAAAGGGCTTGGTTTGCACTTGATTCAGTCAACTCTGTTTAACCTGCCAAATGCATTGCAAAGTTTATTTACTCTTTGTGTTTTTATGCGAAGGTTTAAATGTGCTGTATTGGTGTGGTTCACAATTCAGGTCTATAACATGATTAGTTGGGTAACGGCTCTACCTGTATATCTCGGGCATCGTGTGATGGATTCTGTTACTAATTACACTTTTGGTACTACCTTGGGAAAGTTTACTTCGCCCTTGAATAGTTATATTAATGTGACACCATCAGAGCCAGGGCTATGTCCCCAGTGGCCGATTTGGCCTAAACCACGACACGGGCTCAAACAGTTCATCTGTGAAAGATGTCCCCAAGGACAGGGAGAACCAGGGCTGGGAAGGGCAGCCCTGGAAGGCAATGGGGCTGTGTCAGCGGTGGCTCTGCTGCACCCTGGGGCCTCTGGCAGAGGTGTTGCTCATCTCCAGGAATGACGAGCTTGCAGCCATCTCCAGGTATCTTGGAGCAGCTCTGAAACTTCAGGTGTCCCCAGGTCTGTGCACTTGAACATGTCCCTCATGGCCTCAATCTCCATTAATTAGCGTGGGAGCTGAGCCAAGGAGCTCCCGTGCAGGTGTCTATTGTGTGCACCCCTGACCTGAGGGCAGAGGAATCCCACCTCCTGTGGGTCTGTGCTGTGCATGGGGGCAGCTGAGGGCTACAGCCATGGACTGGGAGCTGAATCCCTTCCCTCAGGAACGGTAAATGAGTTCATTCCCTGGCCCTGTCTGGGGGTCCTGTCTACAGATGGGATAATGACAAGGTGACTTTTGGACCTCCTACTTTTTGGAAAGAGAGAAATGACACTGCAGGAGATAAGTGTCTCTCCCCAGTTGAGGGAGATGACATCAGTGATTGCTTCAGCCTGTTGCCCAGCAGGTTCCCCTGGAGCCCCACGGACACCTGGAGGATGCCCAGAGGGGACAGAGAAGCTGCTGCCTTGGGCTGGTCTCTGTTTCCGGTTTATATTCCATTTACCAATACATATTCATAGCTACCAATACACATTCATAGATTTGCTAATGATGGGCGTGTCTTCTTTGGCGCATGCCCTCTTCACCTTTTGGAGTCTTCTTGACTCCCATCTGGTGGTGGGTGGATGAAGTCAGTAGTCTTCCTTGGCTTGCCCTTAGGATGACCCTAGACTTCACGCATGTGCCCTATGCTTAATCACCATGTGGTTAACAGTAAAAAACCCCCACGGTTTACTAGAATGTTCCTTAGGTGGCTTCTGTGGGAACAGAGAGGGTCACATTTCACCATGCGGCCCTAGCATTGTTCCATATTGACATGAAACAGGTGAACACGTTTCACAGTGCCCAGGTGAACTGATGGAAGAGGAATGCCACCTCCTGGGGGTTTGTGGTGGCCATGGGATGGAGCAAACTCCTCTTGTAGCCCCAAGGACTACAAAGGCACACTGAGAAGCCTCCATTGACTCAGCTGAATCCCTTGACTCCAAATAGGAAAAAGAGATTACTCCCTGGCATTGACTGGGTGTCCTGTCTAATAAGAAAAGAAAAAAGGTATTCTTGGACCTCAATTTGTCTCTGATTTAGAAATGCACCTGCTGGACAAAAGTGCCTCTCCCCAGCTGAGGGTAGGAAAATAAGTGGTTTCTTCCGCGTGTTTCCCAGCAGGTTCCCCTGGAGCCCCAGGGACACTTGGAAGGAGCCCAGAGGGGACAGAGAAGCTGCTGCCTTGGGCTGGTCCTCTGCTGCTGAGCTGGGCCGGGCTCCTGGGACGCAGGGAGCTCCTGGCAAGCGGGCAGCGCCGCAGACAGACAGCTCTGCCCAGGAGCAGGGCTGGGGGCACTGCCTGCAGGCAGCCAGAGGAGACCTGCCAGGCTGAGAGAGTTTAAAGGCAGTTGGGAGTGGGAGGGTGCTGAGAGCCCATTGGGGCAGAAATCTTCACCGCCCTCTGCGTGGTAAGTCTGTGGGTGCTGGGCAATGCAGCTCCAGTTCCTGGAGGGATGTCCTAAAGCTGCTCCATCGGAGAGCTGCTGGGGTCTGCCAGGAGGACTCTCTCAGTTTCTGTGCTGTAGAGGAGGAGGATGTGCTCCAGAGCAGGGCTTCCGTGCTGCACGGTGAGAGGGACAGGGCGTGAGGGCTGCCTTGTGCCGGGGATGGCTGTGGAGGTGTGCCCATGGGTGTGCAGGCAGGGGTGGGCAGGGCTGTCCTTGCCAGCAGGGTCCCTGCACACCCGGGGGCTGTGTGCTGGGGCAGGGACCCTGCCACCTGCCAGGGTCAGCTCTCCGCCTGCCCAGGGAGATCCCCATGCAGCTTCTGTGGGAGAAGCTGTGGATAAAAGGAGTGACCAATGTAAGGAGAGGGTCCTTCTGCTCACGAGATGGTTATGTGTGGGTCAGGGCTGCTCAGAGCTGCTCATCACCCCCAGAACATTGGCAGAGGCAGCATTGCAAGAGGAAAGTCAAGGCAGGAGCTACCGTAAAGATGAAGACCTTTCCAGGCTCTGTGCTCTCAGCTTTCTCCTAAGGGAAAGGAGCTGTCACTGTGACACTGAGGGATCTGCAGATGTGCCACAAACCTCATCAAGTGCCTTCACCCACTCCCCTACCCACAGACAGCACCAGCATCACCTTTGCTGCAGCATCAGGCTGGATCTGCTCCACTCCTTAGGAGCCGCCAAGAGGGAGCTGGCCCTGGGCAGTGCCCTGCTGCCAGGAGGTGTCTGCAGGGCAGAGCTGAGCACACAGCGGGTGGGATGGGCTCTGGGAGCACTGGCAGGGGGAGACCTGGGGACAGAGCAGCGGCTCCTGGCAGGGACAGCTCCAGGCAGCAGAGAGCCCCTCCACCCTTCTGCATCCCTCTCTGCCCAGCTGTGCAGGGAGAGAGAAAACAGGGTGGAGAAATGGGCTTTGAAAACTGGACTCTCCCACACTCACAAAAGTATTTTTTTTTCCTTCCAGTAGATAGTTACAGAAACCATTCTCCCACAGTGTAAGCGCGGCACATCTGCATGGTGACCAGCAGGTCAGTGGTGGGCAGATCAGCTCTCCTGACTGCACTAGGGCACAGAGAGCATTTTTGCCCCTCAGGGCTTAACTGTGTTCAGTCTGAAAGGAATGCGAAAGAGAATTATTTCTGCCCCTTCAAAGGATGTTCCGTCAGCAGCACAAACCTCATCAAAAATAAGAGGAGCTGAATGAAAGTATTCCAAAGAAAACAAAGTCATTTTGGGTGGATTTTTGGGGAAATAGCAGAGGGAGGGGCTGAAAGAAGTCTGCTGTATCTTGTCAATATTTTCTCCTCATACTAGAGTACCCCATGCCCAGAGTGGACAAATGCCCAACAAAAGCTTCATCACCCAGTTCCTCCTCCTGGCGTTCGCAGACACGCAGGACCTGCAGCTCTTAACCTTCTGGCTCTTCCTGGGCATCTACCTGGCTGCCCTCCTGGGAAATGGCCTCGTCATCACGACCATAGCCTGCGACCACTGCCTCCACACCCCCATGTACTTCTTCCTCCTCAACCTCTCCCTCCTCGACCTGGGCTCCAGCTCCACCACTCTCCCCAAAGCCATGGCCAATTCCCTCTGGGACACCAGGGCCATCTCCCACTCAGGCTGTGCAGCCCAGGTCTTTTTTTTATTTTTCTGTCCTGCAGCAGAGTTTTCCCTTCTCACTGCCATGGCCTATGACCGCTACATTGCCATCTGCAAACCCCTGCACTATTGGACCCTCCTGGGCAGCAGAGCTTGTGTCCACATGGCAGCGTGTTCTCTCTGTGTTTAAACTAAATAAAGAACCTTTCAGGACAAGAGAAAACGTCCCCAGATTGCACCAGGCGGGGCTTAGTATGGATAGTAGGTAAAATTTCTTCACCAAAAAGGTTATCTAACATTGGAACAGGAGTCCCAGGGAAGTGGTGGAAACATCATCCCTGGAGTTATTTACATGGCAGTGTTAGGTATACATGTATTATAGGTGGTGCTTAGGGATGTAGTTTAGTGCTGGTTTTGGCAGTGTTAGGTTGATGTTTGAATTGATGATTTTAACAGTCCATTTAAACCTAGACAATTCTATTGTACGACTCTATGACTTGTTTTCCCAGGATCCTTCCTTTGAGACCTTCTCTGGAGCTGCAGGGCAGTGCCTGTGGGCAGAGGTGGAGGGGAAAGAGTCCCAGCACAGCAGCAGGGAGCACCAGCCTTGCTTTTTCCAGAGCTGCTCTGTTGCCCCTTCCACAATCTCTCACTGAGCTCTTGCCTTGCTGGAAGGCCTGAGTGCTCTGGCAACTCCTAGTGCTGCTGTGTGGCAGCCCTGGGAGCACAGGCAGGGACAGGCACTGAGCGCTGCTGTGACAGAGCTGGCCTCCCTAACAGCACCTCCATCATGCCAGGGGGTCTCCTCAGGGCAGTGCCTGAAGGCTTGTATCTTCTTCCACAGCCTCTGCCTGTTCAAGGGAAAGGCTCGTGTCTCTGAACACACTTGTCAGAGCCCTGACATTTCTGTGTGTGATGACAGGAACAGCCCTATGACCCCAGTGAGATTTCTCTCACTTGCCTTATCCAGTTCATTGCAAATGCCCCTGTGTGCCACCTCACCCTCCCCTGTCATTATGGCCTGTCCCTTGTATTACACAGTGTGAGAGAAGCACCTCTGTGGAGCATCTCCCCTGTGCAGTCAGAAAGGGTTCTGCAAGTGTGAGCAGCATTGCCCCATAGAAGGTGCCATTTCCCGCCTTTCACAAAGCACACATCATGTCTAGGAAGCAATGTTAGTGCTATTTCCTGCTCCTTTGAAATATACAGAGTGCCTCCTGCTGGCAGCCACATCCTACGATGAGTTCAGGGCTGTGTGCTACCCTGTGCTCTGTGCAAGACTGCTGAACTTGTAGGGTTGCCTTCAGAAGACAGCTGCACCTTGGCTAAGGGGATTTCTGTCATCTGCAGGAATCATGCCATTCTTGCCACAGATACACTCTGGACTGTAAGAAATGACTCGTGAATTCCCTGAAACAACTGGTGAGAGATGAAAGACAGGGGACACCCTCTGAGCCTCACTGAGGAATGTCTGAAACACAAATATCTTGAGATATGGCTGTAGTCAAGGGGCGGATAACATGAAGTCTGGACAATGCAGACCTTGTGCTCAAAGAACTGATAAGGCTAATGCTTATCTCTTGTGTGACTCAGGAGACAAAACTCATCTGGACAGCACAGGATGCGACTGTGGGGGGAAGTCTTGTGAAGACAGGGCTTTCTGCTCAACTTGTGAAGCTTGTTAGTTCTCTGTTTTTGGGGCCATCCTTTCTGATGAATGACCTTTGCCTCATTATCCACGAAATGCATAGTAAAGTTCACATGCCTCCATATTCTAATGAAGATTATCGAGATCATGCTAAACATACATGACTATGGGACTCGTCTCTCCACCCAAATCATGCTACACGTCACCTGGGGGGGGGAGAAACCTGAGCACTGTAACAGTGGGGCAGGTCGTACTGATACTGCGAACATAAAAGGGGAAAATAAGTGCCTCTAGAGAGACTTTTTTCCCTGGAGATCCACAGAGGAGGGCTTCTACAAACCAGAGACCCTCATTGGCTGGACCAACTCTGGAACCAGGACCGGTGATCTCTCTATCTCTCTCTCTCTTTTTCTCTGTCCCTCTGTTTCTCTTTCTTTTCTCTTTTTCTTTTAAAGTTAAGTACGTGACGCAAGACATACCTTACCACTCGCCATAATTCATGGTATAATTTGTTGTATATCTGCTGCGAAGTAACGCGAGGCGAACTTTACCACTTGCCATGCTTTGATTTACCATTTGCCACAATTTGTTATATACCTAACCAATTATTGCGGACCGAGTTACGACATATATTAACCACTGTGGGAATCTAATAAATGTTTTTGTATGGACCTTGAGAGTTGTCTCACCTTAGTCCACACCATCAGGGATTTGCGAATCTGAGTCACTTCCCCCGCCTCTCATGAGTAGGGCGTGACACAGACCCAACTTTCTGCCCACTTATTCTGTTATTTTTTTCCCAGTGCTGGGACTCTCCTGCAGTGAAACCATGACACTCATGCTCTTTGCTCTCATAACCTGATTTTCAGATCCAGTCTTCCCCTTCCTGGTCACGCTGGCATCCTGCGTGAACATCAGAGCTGCCACTCTGAGACAGCTCTCCTGCCCAGCGTGGGCAGGCAGAAGGCCGCCTCCACCTGCTCCTCTCACTTTCCTGGTGCCACTATTTTATACAGCACCCTCATCATTATCAGAAGGATGCCCACAACAGCCCTCCTGGCATAGTTTAACAAAGCTGTTTTTCAGCAACCTCCTTGTTCCTGCTCAATCCTCTCATGTGCAGCCTGTGGAGAAGAAAGGATAGGGCTGGGAGGCACTGAGAAAAATTCTCATGAAACCTGTGAGCTGAGCAGAGAGCCCATTGCAGTGGTGGTTCCATAGGAAGAAATAACTTCTAGTTCTCTTTGGAAGCTGCCCTGAGGACCTGGACAGACATGTGGTGTGGCCTGGACACTCCTCTGGAAGTGTGGCATACTGAGATGGCATTTAGTGCAATGGATATTGAGGAGGCAAGCCAGTGTCTTTGTAAGACCTCTCTCAAACACCTTGGAAAGGCCAGAGCCATCAGAGAGGTTCCTGGGGATTTGGAAAAGGCAGAATTGAAACAAGGAAGCTTTTGGTTATTGTGTCTCTTCTGCTTGAGGGCATGATGGGACATCAGAAGGCACACAGCTTAGTCATGTCTATCTGGGAAGATGAAGGACAGCAGCCTTGGGATATGAAGGTGAGGCTGCTTCTGCCTGGTCAGGTGAAAAGCCACAAGAAGGCTGATGGGTTGGGATGCCTGCTGATAGGTTGGGATGCCTGCTGGAAGGGTTGTTTCCCAGATGGTGGAGCTTTCCTTAGAGGTGGGAGACAGCAGGAGAGAGAGACGATGCCACACAGTGCAGCTGGGAAGGTGGACATTGGCCATGAGGAGGAAAAAATGTCACTCTAAGAGTAGTGCTGTGGTACGAGAAGTCATCCAGAAGGCGTATGAGATCAGTCCATCTCTCTGTGTTTCAAGGAGCAGAGTGTGAGGGTGGGCAGGCGTCAGTGAATGCATGGCAATGGCAGGGTGAGAGCAAGGTGGGGAAGCGAGAGGGGTGTCTCCGGCCTGCAGGGAAAAAGAAGCCACTGTGGGACAGAATAGGACAGCGTGTGGTAGAGATGGCAAAGGGCACTGGCAATGGCGGAATTCAGGCAAGAGACCCCAGGCCTTTGCCCCCTTGTGTACTGCAACGGTCTCTGCCACCAAGGCCAATGAGGAACCATGTTGTCCTAGGGCACTGGTGTGGCCTCCTTGCCTCTTTGCACAGCCCCAGCAAGGCTGGGAACTGTCACAGCGGTGTCCTTCACTCAGCATCACACCCTGCACATCCCACTGCCCCAGCAAGAGCCCGCAGCCATGCGTGAGGGACAGGATGTGCCTTGCCAGGGCCTGCGGCTCAGGACTTGGCCTTTCTGCTTCAGCAAACCAAGGCAGGGTTTGCTCAGCCTTGGAGCTGCCCCCACAGGGCCTTTGCCTCCCTGCAGTCATGGCCTCCAGTTGTCTGCTCTAACGAGTCCTTGGGGTGCCTTTATCAGGAACCACACTCACTGGGGCTCATTAATACTTCCAGGTACTTTTTCTCTTTGGACTGTAGCTTCTTCAGGAGAGGTTTGTGCGATCTCCTCTCAGTACTTGAGGTTCAAGGGCTCAGCAGCAAATATGCCATGGGGCTGATTACTGTGAAGAAAGCCCGAACAAACCATGTCTCTTCCTCCAATTTTCTTCTGTTCTTGTACTTTTAATTGTAGAGCTTTGTGGTGTAGTTATGGAGAAAGATTTCAAAGAGCTTCTTGTAAAAGACTGTGTGTTTTCAACTGTGTAGATTGTAAGTATTCAGTGTAGAGAAGAGGTGACAGCAGCATTCTCTGACTGATATTGATCCAGGGTCTCTACTGGGGAGATCTGGACTGGTTAGGGAAGCTGTACCTGGAGGTCTGACACAGCATGAACACAGCTCCACACCTCCCCAGCTCCACCATGTCTCTCCTCAGCCACCTGGCACTTGCCTCCCTTTTCCTCACATCCCACTTCTCTACCGCAGTCTGCAGCTGGATGGTACAGCTCCTTTGCACCAGCGCCCACCTGCTTTCCTCAGAGACCTGGCTGCGCAGAGGCAAAGAGGGAATTTTTCTTTTGTAGATTCAAACAAAATAAAACTGATAAGATTCACCATCAAAGTAAACCACACTCTACAGCTGTATGCCAATATAAGCTGCCACCAATGAGGTTCACCTTCCACAATGTATATCCATTATAGAAATGGTTTAGACAAAGCATATTTTAAAATAAGCACAAATAAAGAGTTTCCTAAAGACAGAATTCAAGGGACTACTGAAAGACTGATGAGCTTTTTACTGCCTGAAGCTCAAAGCAGCAACGGGATTGTTGAGAAGTGTCAGAATGGTGAAAGAGGAAGGGGAAGGGAAATGTAGAGAGCAATCGCAAGTGCTTCTGTGTAGATGCGCTGCTGGAAAGGTGCCTTCAGACATGGTCAGTTTAGTTAGGAGAGGTGGAAATATGTGAAAGATGAGGGAGATTAAATGCAGAGCCTGAGAGAGAGAGTCCTGACAATGCAAATAGAGGGGAAGGTCAATGCACATCCTGAAAATTCCTCATTTTCATCTGATGGCAAAACAATTACATTTTATTAAAAGTATCCACTTCCTTCAGGTCATGAGATTGTTCTCATACACGTGTCAAAACTTCTCATGCTTTCAAGGAGCGCTCCACTGTCTGTCCATCAGTACCCAGTGGTACCTCCAGAGGCCTCAGTGTCTCTGAAGCACATGCCTGGGCCTGGCCGCTATCACAGAGGAGCTGCTGGAGACCAGAGCCCCTCGGAAGCTGCAGCTGGAGCCTGCGCAGAGGGTCCCAGGCACCTACACTGGCACCACACGCCCGTGTCCCTGTAACTGCATCCTACCCTTCCCCTTCCAAACAGAAGCAGTACACAAAATCCCCCAGAGATCTTAATACAAGACAAAACCCAAGCATGGATGGATAATGCCACGATGTTTGTAATGCCAGTGTTTGACGCTTATATTTGCAGGAGGACATTTCCTTCACTCTAAGGCTTTCATTCTTTTTCTTGGTTGCTTCGTATTTAAAGATTGGTCTCAAGATTTCCATGATACTAGTGCCTGCACCATTAAGAATGAAATATTTTGCATCTTTCACAGAGTTGAGGGGCCCAAAAAGTATATACAAAACCCAGTATCAAACTCCCCGGATGATGATCACATCGCTGTCAGGTACAGGGAAAGTCCCAGACTGGACTCAGTGACAGACAGGAGCTGGATTCTGTATCTGGATTCAGGAACACACAGATTGGGATCAAAGGCAGATGGGATGGAATACCTTGTGGGTCAGTTTTGGGTCACCTGTCATGTCCGCTCCTCCCCGCAGGTGTGACCCCTCTATGCTTTTCCGCTTCCGACCCTCCAATGGGGCACCTAACGAAGTGAGCTGCCCTTGGGTGTTACAGCAATAAGGGTAAGCAAGAGCTTCTCTGCATACCATTCCTTGGCATCAACTACAAACATCAGACCTTATTAGCTAGAAGCAGACCCTGTCTAAAGAATATGCCGCTAATTTCACAGAGCGTAAAAAAGGCTTAGCTGAAAATTAAAATTCTGAAACAGAAAAAAAGGCTCTGTTTAACTTCAAAGCAGGACATCAGCCCAGCTGTCAACAAGCTGGCTATAAGGAGACTACAGGAGAGTATATCGAAGGCCTGGCTACAGTCCAGGTCCACAACATCCCTTTCCTCTCCCTCCCACATATTTTCTGCATCCTCTTTTTTGTTCTTTGCATGCCTGGAGACGGCTGCAGGAGGACTTGCCATATCCCCTGCCCTGGTGAGTCTGACCAGGCAGTCGTTCTCCCAAATCCCCCTTCCTGCCTTTCTGGAAGACTGGTTTCATGTCTGCCTTTTCCAAGTCCCCAGGAACCTCTCTGATGACTCTAGTGTTTCCAAGGTGTTTGAGAGAGGTCTCACAAGGCCACTGGCAAGCCTTCTCCATCTCCCGGACAGCACAAGACTTCTCAATATCCCACACTTCCAGAAGAGTGCCCAGGATACAACACAGCTGTGCAGGTCTTCAGGGCCACTTCAAAAGAGGACCAGAAGCAGTTTCTTCCTACAGGCACACCACTTTAATGGGGTTCTGCTCAGCTCACAGCTTTCCTGAACATTTTCCTCAGTGACTCCCAGACCCAATCTTTTCTGCTCCGCAGGCTGTATAGGAGAAGATTGAGCACAGACGAAGATGGTGTTAAAACAAGGCTTTGTTAAACGATGTCTGGGGGGCTGTTCTGGGCATCCCACTGACAACGATGAGGGTGCTGGAGAAAACAGTGGCACCAGGGAGGTGAGAGGAGCAGTGGGAGAAGGCCTTCTGCCTTCCCACACTGGGCAGGAGAGCTACCTTGGGTGGCAGCTGTGGTGGACACAGAGGGAAGTAGCATGACCAGGAAGGAGAAGACTGGATCCAAAAGCAGGTGATGAGAGCAAAGAGCATGAGTGTTACGGTTTCACCGCAGGAGTGTCCCAGCATTGGGGCAAGACCAAAGCAGTGGTCCAGTACCTCGGGGCAACAAAATGTACCTGGGACAAGGAGGAAATTATTCCTGTAGATGACAGAAATCCCCCCCAGCCAAGGTGCAGCTGTCTTCTGGAGGCAACCCTTCCAGTTCGTGAGTCGTGCAGAGAGCAGGCGGTGGCATACAGCCCAGAACTTGCTCTGGGATATGGCATCTAACAGAGAAAGACTCTGTACATGCTGAAGGTGCAGGAAATAGCACTAACAGGGCTGTGAGCAGAGACTGTGGCTGAGCAAGGACACTGCTGCTTGCCCCCACCCTGCACACTCACACAGTTAAACTCTACACTGGTGTTTTCATTTTCAGGGCACTTTCCTTTGCATGTTCTTGAGAACAATTTTGGAAGAAGACATAAGCCTTCAGGCACTGCCCTGAGGAGATCCCCTGGTATTACGGAGGGCTATTACAGTGCCACGAGAAGCTTGACTTCGTCCTGGCCCTTTGTTGGCTTTCTCGTCAGATGGTCTTTAAACTACCTGAGAGGCATCCCACCCGTGGGCAACAGTTAAAGAAGAAAAAGGGATAAGGAAGAGTACTGACTTTAGTAGGAGTAGGTGTAGACAGATCTGAGATACACGATGTCCTCTTTGCCTCAGCTACCACCAGTAAGGTCTCCCACGCCTTTGTGCTTTGAGGCAGGACACTGGAGGAGAACAACCAGCAGTGGATGGGGAACAAGCCAGGCTTTGCTTGACCCAACTACACTCTTACCACTCCATGGGACCATCCAGGGTTTGCACCCAAAGGTGCTGAGAGAGTGTTTTTTTCACCAGGAGTGATGGTCTGTGATGATCCCAATAAGAAAGGCACTCAGACTCTGTAAGGGATCTTTCAAAATGCTCTTCATGAGGTTTAGCACTATAAGGGCAGTATCACAGAGGCAATCATGTGTTCTTATAGAAGGTACGAACCCCAGGAGGTGTCACATGGAATGGGCCTTTGACCCGAATGCAGCAAAACCTGCAGACCCCCTCCATAGAAGACAGTTTCCTGTTTTGGTCAGTCAGCTACCACAGGAATTTCTTACAAGGGAAAAATGTTAATCCTCATCTCTACAGTCAAACTGCAACAGTGTTTTCACGAGAACTTTTTGCTGCAGGGCTGGATACAGGCAAGGCCATGCAAGAAGCGTAATGTCCGGTACAGAGTGGGACCTGCCTGCAGGCTTTTGTGGGACAATACACTGCTGAGTCTGTCCTGTGGCCAAAGGCCCCGTTCAGCACAGCGCAGGGGTGAAGGCCATGTTGTACATGCAGCACAGCAGAGTGCAGCACCAACTGCTCGATGCCCAATGGTTCTTCTGGTCAGGATCAGTGCTCAGCTTTCCCTGTGCTGTAACCTGGTGCCACAGCTGAGGTGCTGCGGCCCCCGTGTGCACTGCCAGGAGGAGCCCCATGTCTTGTCACAGCACAGTGATGTCTTTGATTTTTAGTCTCAGCAGTTAAACAAGTTGAGCAATTACATCAGGGACAATCTGTGCAAACTAGAAGACCCTTTAATTTACGAGAAGCAATCCTAAAGCAGACTGCTCCCCCAGAAGGACTTGAACAAAACCCCACCATCACAAAACACAAAAATCCTACCTCGCAGGAGTGGCAGAAAATACGCAATTAACTGAAGGACACGGTAAGGTTTCCAAGTTGCGGATGCCCATAAACAGGAACCCTTCACCATTATAACAACCTCTTAAACCTCAACCCACTTTGGATGCACCACTTCTCACTGAGGGTACTCCAACAGAAAACATTTGGTATACGGATGCTTCAGCAAAAAGGGTACACGGTAAATGGCAATATAAGGCTGTTGCATTAGATATTACCACCGTCAAACAAGTCATAGGGGAAGGTGAAGGTAGTGTACAAGTAAGAGAAATGAGAACAGTGGTTTTGGCAGCACAGAATGGAACAAAAATTACATATGTAGACTTATGTTTTATGGGCCAGTTCCACTCAGTTGCTCTGTCAAAGGCAAACGTTGAATTGGGAAGTAAAGAGATGCCCAGTGCAGAGAAACAAAGATTGGCAATTATTACTGTATATACCCAGGAGAACAGCTTTCAAGATGGGATGGGTAAAAGCTTATACTAAGAATAATCAACCACCCACAAAGTTGAACCAAAAGGCAGATGAGCTAACGAAAATGAGGAAAATCGCCTTAGATCCTGAGATGTATCAACGGGGAGAACAGTTACATCAAAACTTCAGCCACACAGGTAAAGAAGCCCTTTGCTTTGCTGCACAGAGGAAAGGCTGGCCTAGAAACAGAAAAACTTGTGAAACTCCTCTTACAGCGTGTCCCCAGTGCAGACCGAGATGACATGCAGATCGTCCTGCTAAAGCACCGCCTCCACATATCAATAAAGGGAAAAGTTTGTAGTCTACATGGCAAATTGGTTATATTGGACCATTCAAATCCTCTGCAAGATATTGATATATCCTCCCAGGTGTGGAAGTCATCTCCGGCTTAGTGAAAAGGAATCTCAAACCACATGAGGCTCAATTGGACAGGAGATTTCGCAAAGTACTCCATTGATTAAATAATTGGTAAGGGCCCACTGGAAGCCCTGGAAGCCAAAAATTCTTTGTGAAAACAGAGCTCAGTCCCCATCCACTGAGGAAAGAGAATATCTGACAACATTACAGCCAGGACAGCTTGTGAGGGTCAATTTACCAGCCATTGGCACTGTCCCTGTGACCTTAACGAAACCTTGTGGCCCATGTGCCTGGGAAGCTACCGTTAGCAGTGGTGCAAAGCATAGAACTAATGCACGATGGATTTTTCCTTCTTTTTAATGTGGTTAACTCTCCCCAGCAGAATGTACAGTAGAATGATGCAGGTTGGAAGAGACCCCTGAACATCATTTGTTAAATGATGTCAGGAGGGCCGTTCTGGACATCCTACTGACAACGATGAGGGTGCCATCAAAAAACCAGGGGCACAAGAAAGTTGAGAGGAGCAGGTGGATAAAGCCTTCTGCCTTCCCCTGTCTGGCATGAGAACTGTCCCAGAGTAGCAGCTCTGATGCACACGCAGGATGCCAGTGTGACCAGGAAGGGGAAGACTGATCTGAAAATCAGGTTATGAGAGCAAAGAGCATGAGTGACATGGTTTCACTGCAGGAGAGTTCCAGCACTGGGGAAAAAAAAGCCAGAATAACTGGGCAGAAAGTTGGGTCCCAAACGTGTCTGTGGAAAAAATGGCACGATTCCTGTAGGTGACAGAAATCCCCCTAGCCAAGGTGCAGCTGCCTTCTGGAGACAACCCTTCCAGTTCACCAGTCTTGCAGAGAGCACAGGGTAGCACACAGCCCTGAACTCATCTTAGGATGTGGCCACCAGCAGGAAACACTCCGTACATGCAAAATGTGCAGGAAATAGCACTAACATTGCTTCCTAGACATGCTGTGTGCTTTGTGAAAGGTGAGAATACGCATCTTGTAGAGGGCAATGCTGCTCACGCTTGCAGCACCCTTTCTGACTGCACAGGGGAGATGCTCCACAGAGGTGCTTCTCTCACACTGTGTAATACAAGGGACAGGCCATAATGACAGGGGAGGGTGAGGTGGCACACAGGGACATTTGTAATGAACCAGACAAGGCAGATGACAGAAAACTCAATGGGATGGTGGGGGCTGTTGAAACAGTGGATGTTATCTGCTAGGTGCGCACCGATTGTCCTGGTATGTCCAGCACAGACAGGCCTAGAGAAGACCCTGCTCTGCTGCTCCTTCATGTCTTTCCCAGGAGGCCTGGCTGTGCGAGGACACTACTGCTTGCTCCCACCCTGCACAGTTAAGTTTAACACAGTTAAATTTTACACTGGTGTTTTCTTTTGAGGGTCACATTCCTAGGAATATTCTTGAGAGCAACTTTGGGAGAAGATGTAAGCCTTCAGGCACTGCCCTGAGAAGACCCCTTGGTATGATGGTGGTGCTTTTAGGGAGGCCAGCTCTGTCACAGCAGCGCTCAGTGCCTGTCCCTGCCTGTGCTCCCAGGGCTGCCACACAGCAGCACTAGGAGCTGCCAGAGCACTCAGGCCTTCCAGCAAGGCAAGGGCTCAGCAGGAGAGTGTGGAAGTGGCGACAGAGCAGCTCTGGCAAGACCAAGGATGGTGGTCCCTGGCAGTGCTGCTGTGCTGGGACTCTTTCCCCTCCACCTCTGCCCACAGGCACTGTTCTGCAGCTCCAGAGAAGGTCACAAAGGAAGAATCTTGGGCAAAGGACTTGCTGGAATGTTTATTTTTTGAACACACAAAGAGTACAGATCCTCATTTACACAGTCTGTGTGTCTCACAATATTGGGAAGACACGTAAATAGAAATAGAAAAATTAATGATATTTCTTTGTAAAGAAGACTATATGAAGTAAAAAAAAAAAACACAAACAAAAAACCAAAGCACAACCAACAATAAGAATAAAAGAAAAAACACAAAAGGAAAACGGGCTTGGCCTAAACTGAGGAACATTATGAGTGATTTGCAGAAGAAGACATTTAAGGGCTTCTAAAAATCATCTGGTCATCAATTTCCACACTGCATCATTGAGCTCCTGATTCCTCATGCTGTAGATGAGGGGGTTCACTGCTGGAGGCACCACTGAGTACAGCACTGCCACCACCAGATCTGGAACTGGGGAGGAGATGGAGGGGGGCTTCAGGTAGGCAAACATGGCAGTGCTGAGAAACAGGGAGACCACAGCCAGGTGAGGGAGACACGTGGCAAAGGCTTTGTGCCGTCCCTGCTCAGAGGGGATCCTCAGCACAGCCCTGAAGATCTGCACATAGGACAGCACAATGAAAACAAAGCAAAAAGAATTTAAGAAGGCACTAACCCCAAGAAGCCCAACTTCCCTGAGGTAGGAGTGTCAACAGGAGAGCTTGAGGATGTGGGGGATTTCACAGAAGAACTGGTCCAGGACACTGCCCTGGCAGAGGGGTAGTGAAAATGTATTGGCCGTGTGCAGCACAGCATAGGGAAAAACACTGCCCCAGAGAGCTGCTGCCATGCGGACACAAGCTCTGCTGCCCAGGAGGGTCCCGTAGTGCAGGGGTTGGCAGATGGCAACGTAGCAGTCGTAGGCCGTGGCCTAGAAGACAAAATTCTGCTGTAGCACAGAATGCTAAAAAATATATCTGTGCAGCACAACCTGCATAGGAGATGGCCCTGGTTTCACAGAGGGAATTGGCCGTGGCTTTGAGCACAGTGGTGGAGGTAGATCCCAGGTCAAGAACAGAGAGGTTGAGGAGGAAGAAGTACATGGGGGTGTCACAGGCAATGTGTGGTCACAGGCAATGGCGGTGATGATGAGGCCGTTGCCCAGGAGGGCAGCCAGGTAGATGCCCAAGAAGAGCCAGAAGGTCAAGAGCTGCAGCTCCTGTGTGTCTGCAAATGCCAGGAGGAGGAACTAGGTGATGGAGCTGCTATTGGACATTTGAGCAATCTGGGCATGGGGCACTGTTAAAAGAGGAGAAGACATTGACAAGATATGACAGATATCTTTGAACCAATTCTGTGATGTTTCCGAAAAAATCCCACTACAGGTCCTCTCTGTCTTTGGCATACTTTCATTCAGCTTGTTTTTTGACATTAGGTTTTAGGGCCAGCTCTCTCTTGGCGGCTCCTAATGAGTGGAGCAGATCCAGCCTGATGCTGCAGCAAAGGTGATGCTGGTGCTGTCTGTGGGTAGGGGAGTGGCACATCTTCACATAGGTGAAGGCACTTGATGAGGTTTGTGGCACATCTGCAGATCCCTCAGTGTCACAGTGACAGCTCCTTTCCCTTAGGAGAAAGCTGAGAGCACAGAGCCTGGAAAGGTCTTTTTTCTTTAAGGTAGCTCCTGCCTTGACTTTCCTCTTGCAATGCTGCCTCTGCTGATGTTCTAAGGGTGATGAGCAGCTGTGAGCAGCCCTGACCCACACAGCACCCTCTCGAGAGCAGAAGGACCCTGTCCTGACAGGGGTCACTCCTTACAGCTACAGCTTCTTCCCACAGAAGCTCCGTGGGAGCTCCCCGGGCAGGCGGAGAGCTGACCCTGGCAGGCAGTAGAGTCCCTGCCCCGGCACACAGCCCCCTGGGGTGCAGGGACCCTGCTGGCAAGGACAGCCCTGGCCACCCCTGGTTCAGCCATCCCTGGCAGAAGGCAGGAATCATTGCTCATCCCTCTGATGCTGCCTCAGGGCATCTCTACTCTGAAGCATATCTTCCTTCTCCACACCACAAAAGCCAGGAGCGCCATCCTGACAGGTCATATTGGTTGTATAATATGTAAGCTGAAGAAGACTCCTGTAGGATGCTCAATTTACCTTTTTCCAGAGACTTACTGCATCAAAAGGTTGGAAGATTTCTCCATGAACAAGCTTGGAACTGTTCTGCCACTCCTGACTGCCTTTATCATCTCTCAGCCTCACTTTTCTGGCTGCCTGCAGGCAGTGCCCCCAGTTCTGCAGCACTGCCCGCTTGCCAGGAGCTCCCTGTGTCCCAGGAGCCCGGCCCAGCTCAGCAGCAGAGGACCAGCCCAAGGCAGCAGCTTCTCTGTCCCCTCTGGGCTTCCTCCAGGTGTCCCTGGGGCTCCAGGCGAACCTGCTGGGAAACAGGCTGAAGTCATAGCTTGTTTTCCCTCCCTCAGCTGCGGAGAGACACTGCAGTTGAAGACTGCAGTCCAAGAATACCTTTTTGTTTTAGTATTAGACAGGACACCCAGACAATGCCAGGGAGCAATCTCCTTTTCCTGTTTGAGGGAAGGGATTCAGCTGAGTCAATGGAGGGTCCTCAGCCTGCGTTTGAAGTCTTTGGGGCTACAAGAGGAGTGAGCTCCATCCCACGCCCCCCACAAACCCCCAGGAGGTGGCATTCCTCTGGCCTCAGTTCACATGGCCACAAAGGTGACTCCTGCACGTGAGCTCCTGCTCTCCACTCCCTCGGCAATTAATGGAGAGCGAGGGCAGGAGGAAGATGTCCAGACACAGACACCTGAGGATATATGTGGTGCCAGAGGTGACCAAATGGCATGCTGGGAACTGCAAGCTCTAGTGGAGCAGTTCGTAGAGATAGGTCAGCATATGGAGGCATCTTGGTGGAGGCTGGTGGGAAATTCCTTTGGCCAACTGCAATGACAGAAGGTGTCCACATGTAGGAGAAGTGACCCCATAACTCTTCCGTCTGTCCAGGGCAGCCCATAGAGGTAGTGACTGACCAAATGGAGTCATGTGGCACAGGCAGAGCTAAGTCTGTCTCTCTCTTCTCCATACTTCTCTCTTAGTTTACAAATTCGGGCCTGTATTGCTAGGGGAGGTGTCAGGGCTCTCCAGCACAACTGCATGCACCTGACAGGGACAGCAGAGGTCCTTTACAGGAACCCCGTCCCCATCCAGCCTGGCTGTGTGACAGGCATCACCCAGGGCATCTCAGACAGAGTGGGTGCCTTTGGGCCAGGGACTGATTCCCACCCCTGCAGTGGCGCAAGCTCTGTCCCTTCTCTATCCAATAGATACCAGGCAGCACATGAAGAGCAATCATGTCACACCAGGGTTTCATAGAATCATAGAATGGTTTAGGTTGGAAAGGACCTTGAAGATCATCGCGTTCCAACCCCCCTGCCATAGGCAGGGACACCTTCCACTAGACCAGGTTGCCCAAGGCCACATCCAGCCTGGCCTTGAACACCTCCAGGGATGGGGCTTCAGCCTGTCCAGGTCCCTCTGGATGGCATCCCTCCCCTCCAGCGTGTCTGCCTCACCAAACAGCTTGGCATCATCAGCAAACTTGCTGAGGGTGCACTCTACCTCACTGTCCATGTCGCTGACAAAGATGTTGAACAGGACAGGTCCCAGTACTGACCCCTGAGGAACGCCACTCGTCACTGCTCTCCACTTGGACACTGAGCCGTTGACCGCAACTCTTTGAGTGCGACCGTCCAGCCAGTTCTTTATCCACCGAGTAGTCCATTTATCGAATCCATGTCTCTTCAATTTAGAGACCAGGATATCATGTGGGACAGTGTCAAACGCTTTGCACAAGTCCAGGTAGATGACACCAGTTGATCTTCCCTTGTCCATCGCTGCTGTAACCCCTTTGTAGAAGGCCACCAAATTTGTCAGGCGTGACTTGCCCTTGGTGAAGCCATGTTGGCTCTCGCCAGTCACCTCCTTGTTTTCTATGTGCCTCAGCAGAGTTTCCAGGAGGAGCTGCTCCATGATCTTGCCAGGCACAGAGGTGAGACTGACTGGCCTGTAGTTCCCTGGGTCTTCCTTGTTTCTCTTTTTGAAAACAGGGGTTATGTTTCCCCTTTTCCAGTCAGCAGGAATCTTGCCAGACCGCCACGGCTTCTCAAATATGATGGCTAGTGGCTTAGCAACTTGATCTGCTAGTTCCCTCAAGACCCGTGGATGTATCTCATCAGGTCCCATGCACTTGTGCACCTTCAAATGCAACAAAGCTTTTCAGAGCCACCTCTACGGTTGGGTTTCTACCTCTAACCACTGCTTCTGACTTTCTACTGCACATGTGTACAGGGATGGCAATCTTGCCTGCTCATTCCCTCCACGGTCTCTCCAGTGATGGCCCTCAGTGGGGCCCACTAACACCCTCAGGAATTTGGAGGTTTGCTCCCGATTGTTACTTCTCCAGAGGCTTGGTCAGTCTTTCAGGAGCTGCAGTTCAGGAATGTGCCACGAGAAGGGTCATGAACAGCCAACGCAAACTGAAGAAGATCAGAGGCTGTGGTGACCAGAATCTGCACCATTGAGCTACAACTTCAGAAGAGGAACTGGAATGGAACGATAAGAGTCAGCTGAAACTTAATGAACTTCTGGAAGTACTGAAGAGTGAAGAACTGGGGGACTTTAAAGAAACACTGTGAGCTTGCCAGACAGAAATATCAATTATGTAATGCCGTGCAGAACCATATGTATAGAAGATGTATTTTGTTAGCCACTTGCCACTCCCTGAGGTGATGGCCCAACTCTGAGTTGTTAATAAAGCAAACCTAGAGGTACCCACAGTCTGGTGAAATTCTTAAACACTGGATGATGTATGAATTGTTTGTAAACTGTTGCAATGGTGGCGTGTCTGATTCATGATGAGTAGCCTGCCGATACAGATCAATGACACGTGGAGTCTCAGCAAGTTTTCAAATGTAAGAAATATTCCCTAAAATATTGTGGCATTTTCAAGATCACCTCAAAGCAAATTCTGGCACTGAAGATTTTACTTTGGTCACCACATTCCTAAATCACACAAAATCCTAGGAAATGCTTTCCGGTTAAATTACTACTGCTATAGATAAGGAACCAGCTGGATGTTTGCACTCAGACTTGTGGTCAACGGCTCGATATCGAAGTGGAGACCAGCTACGAGTGGTGTTCCTCACGGGTCAGTACTGGGACCTGTGCTGTTCAACATCTTTGTCGGAGACATGGACAATGGGATGGAGTACACCCTCAGCAAGTTTGCCAATGATACCAAGCTGCATGGCAAGGTAGACACACTGGAGGGCAGGGATGCCATCCAGAGGGACCTGGAGAGTCTGGAGAGGTGGGTCCATGCCAATGTCATGAAGTTCAACAAGGCCAAGTGCAAGGTGCTACATCTGGGTTGGGGCAATCCCAAGCACAAATCCAGGCTGGCAGGGAATGAATCGAGAGCGGCCCTGAGGAGAAGGACCTGGCTGTGCTGATTGACGAGAAACTCAACAGGAGCCAGCAATGCGCAATCGCAGCAGAAAAATCCAACCATATCCTGGGCTGCATCAGAAGAAGTGTGGCCAGCAGGGCAAGGGAGGCGATGCTGCCCCTCTACTCCACTCTCGTGAGACCCCACCTGGAGTACTGCATTCAGCTCTGGAACCCCCAACATAGGAAAGACATGGACCTGTTTGGGCAGGTGCAGAGGAGGGCCTCGAGGATGATCCGAGGGCTGGAGCACCTCTCCTGTGAGGACAGGCTGAGAGAGTTGGGATTGTTCAGCCTGGAGAAGTGAAGGCTCTGGGGAGATCTTATAGCGGCCTTCCAGTACCTAAAGGGGCCCTACAGGAGAGCTGGGGAAGGACTTTTTACAAGGGCATGTAGTGATAGGATGAGGGGGAATGGCTTCAAACTGGAAGAGGGGAGGTTTAGATTAAATATTAGGAAAAAAATTTTCACTCTGAGGGTGGTAACGCACTGGAACAGGTTTCCCAGAAAAGTTGTGGAAGTTCCATCCCTGGAGGTGTTTAAGGCCAGGCCGGATGGGGCTTCGAGCGACGCGGTCTAGTGGGAGGTGTCCCTGCCCATTGAAGGGGTTTGGAACTAAATGGTCTTCAAGGTTCCTTCCAGCCTTAACCATTCTATGATGCCTTCACGGAGAAAACAGGTTTTCCTTTTCTCTGTCCCAAATCTTCCCTATTTCAACATCTGATCATTGTCTATTAACCTCTTGCCAAGCACCATCACAAGCCTGGCTCCATCGCCCTGAAAACCTCCCCACAGGGACGGACAGGCTGCTATGAGGTTTCTGAGATGTCCCCTTCTCCAGGCTAAACAAGGTGCTTCCCTCCGCTTCTCCTCCCAGAAATGTGCATCAGCCCCGAAGCATCTTGGCAGCCCATCACTGAACTCGCTCCCACTTATCAGGAACTGCCTTGCTGTGGTGGGTTGACTTTGGCCAATAGCCAAGAGCCCAGCAGCCACACAGTCGCTCACGCTTTCTTCCCCCTTCCCCAGTAGGACAGGGGAGAGAACAGGAAGAAATAAGGTGTGAAATGTTTTGGGTTGACATGATAACAGTTTAATAGTCAAAGAGGAGAGATCAAAAAACAAGTGAAAGAGAGATCATCACTCCCCACCTCCCACAAGCAGAATGACGCCCAGCCAGGCTCCAAGCAGCAGACTCCTTGAACAATAAAAAAACGCACCATCATCTTCCTCTGTCTCAAGCTTTTATTCCTGAGTGTGATGTCATATGGTACGGAATATCCCTCTGCTCAGTTTGGATCAGCAGTCCTGGCTGCATGTCCTCTCGACTTCTTCCTCACCTCCCACCTACTCACTGCAGGGAGCAGAAGGAGAAACAAAGAAGGCCTTGACATTGCGCACACACTGTTCAGCAATACCCAAAGCACTGGTGTATTGGCAGCCCTGAGTTCTCTCAAGTCCCACGGGTGCAGGATACAGCCATCCTGTGGGACTTCTTGTGGTCTGGTCCAGAAGAGAAGCCATGCTGGGCTGGCCTTTTTCCTTTACGACACTTAGAGCTGCAGCCCGTGAAGGAACATGTTGGAGCAGGCTCCTGTCAGGAACTGCTGCCCAAGGAGAGGAGCCCACGCTGGAGCAGGTTTTCTGGCAGGACCTGTGGCCTGTGGGGCACCCACACTGGAGCAGCCCATTCCTGAAGGACTGTACCCCGTGGAAAGCATCCATGCTGGAGCCGTTCCTGGAGAACTGCAGCCAGCGGGAGGGACCCAGAGAGACGAAGTTCAGAAAAGAAGCGTTACCAACTAACCGCAACTCCCATTCCACATCCCCCCTGTGCCACTCGGGGGAAAGGTAGAAGAGTCAGGAGTGAAGTTGAGCCTGGGAAGAAGGGAGGAAGGGAGCGGGGTAAAGTGTTTTTAGTTTTGTTTTATTTCTCACTGTCGTATTCTGTTACAATTAATTGGAAATACATTTAATTCATTTCCCAAGTTGGGTTTGTTTTGCCCATGACAGTAATTGGTCAATTAATTGGTAAATAAATGATCCAATTTATTGCTACTGACAAATGTGGCGAGACTTGCCCTCAGGCACAAATGCAGTTACTTCATCGTGAAGCCAATCGGGTTGGCGAGGCATGATTTACCCCTGGGAAATCCATGCTGATGGTTCTTGGACAGGTTCTGCTGTTGTTGGTGCCCAGAAATGTCACCCAAGAGGACTCTGACTGATGGCACAACACTCCTCACCAAAGAGAGCTTGTACAGCCTGGGGTTCCCTGGGCTGCACATTTGGACTCTTTCCAAGACGGGTGCAACACTCGCTTGTCCTCTCTCACCAGAGACCTCTGCCAATGCTGTGACCTTTCAAAAGGGATATTCCAAAGAAATACTGATCTTCCCCTGTAACCTCATTACCACTCTTCTCCCTGTCATACAGTGTGTGTAGTTTCTCAGCTCTTTCATATGCTGACACTTCTCCTGAGACAATGATAATTTCTAAAGTCATCTTTGCAGATGCAGACTGTCTGGGCAAAGGCCCTTTCCATTATTCGCCAGTTTTCTCCTCCCTTTACTCTCTCTTCATTCAGATACCTCTCACCTATGCTGCTGCTTTGACCTTCAGGGAGTTAAAAGCTTGCCTGTCTTTCAACAGACTAATTGTCTCCTTAGCCATGTCTTTAATTATGCTTATACCTGACTTTTCTATCTACCTTCCTAAAATGTTCCTCATAAGAAATCCCAGCCTCATTAGAGGTAGCTTGTACTGACCGTGTGATTGCAGAGTGGGTGTTATTGGTTATGAAAACTGATTATGCTTTACTTTTCTTTTCCGACAAACAGGAAAAATTCTCCTGCGCCCGGGTGCAGCCAGGTCTCTAAGGAGCGCGGGTGGGAGATGGTGCGATGGATCTGTGACATCCAGCTGCAGACTTCAGTGGAGAAGTCTGATACAAGGAACAGTGGCGTAAGTCCCAGGTGGCCAATGTCAGAAATGGGGAGGGTGGGGAGGTGAGGAGCAAAGCTGTGTGTACAGTGTCAGACCTCCAGGGACTGGTCTTCCTCCCTGTCCAGACCTCCAGAGGGACACTCTGTCTCCATAACAATCAGAGAATGCTTCTATCACAATCATAAGTAATAATCATGAGTAATACATTGTATCCTTTAAAATAAAAAAAACATTTTTATTAGTTGCGCTTTGAAATCCCCTCCTTAACTCCACTCTGAAACCTCTCTAATTGGCTGTACTAGTCTTGAAGATTTGAAGACAATTAGAAGAAAGAGAACCACCTTGTTAGGGCTTTCTGTCTTTTAATGAGCCCCATGGGGTATTTGGTGCTGAGTCCATGAGCCTCAGGCACTGAGAGAAGATTGAACAAAGTGCTCAAGAAATCAGAAGCAAAATGCAAAGTACCTGGAAGCGTTAATGGGCCCCACTGAGGGCTGCTACTGACAAAGCCTCCCCAGGGGCTCGTTAGGGCAGATAATTGGAGACTGTGATTGCAGGTAGGCAAAGGCAGAGAGCAGGTGGCTGTAATGCTGAGGAAACCCTTGGTTTGGCTGATGAAGCAGAAAGGCCAAGCGCTGAGCCCCAGGCCCTGGGAAGGCAGATCCTGCCCCTCACTTGTGGCTCAGGGCTCTTCCTGGGGGCAGTGGGGTGTTGGGGTGAGCAAGGCCAAGCGTAGGAAAATTCTGTGCCACCTCCTGGCCTCCCAAAGAAGGGGCAAGGACAAAACAAAGTCCAGAGTCTAAAAAGAATCATAGAGTCACTTAAGTTGGAAAGACCTGCAAGATCATAGAGTCCAACTGTAAACCTAACAGTGCCAAGTCCACCGCTAAACCATGTCTCTATGTGCCACATCCACACGTCCTTTAAATACCTGTGGAGTTGGTGACTCAACCGCTTCCCTGGGCAGCCTGTTCCAGTGCTTGAAGGCCCTTTAGCTGAAGAAATTTTTCCGAATAGGCAATCTAAATACCAGTTCACCAGTTGCACTCTGAGGATCACACATCCTGAGCTAGAAGATAGAGACCGGGAGCAGGGTGATCCCCCTGCAATTGTGGAAGAAATGGCCTGTGACCTGCTGCAGCACATAGACATACACAGGTCTATGGGCCCAGAAGGAATCCACCCAACAGTTCTGAGAGAGCTGGCGGAGGTGCTCACCAAGCCACTTTCCACCATGTTCCAACAGTCCTGGCTGACTGGGGAGGTCCCAGCAGATGGGAAACTAGCCAGTGTGTCACCCATCTACAAGAAGGGCCGGAAGGAGATCCAGGGACCTACAGGCCTGTCAGTTTGACTTCGGTGCTGAGGAAGCTGGGGAAGATGATGATCATGCTGAGTACCATCACGCAGTATGAACAAGACAACTGGATGGTCCAGCACGGTCAACATGGGTTTATGAAAGGCAGGTCCTGCTTGAATAACCTGATCTCCTTCTACAACATGGTCCCCTGCTTAGTGGATAAGGGAAAAGCTGGGGATGTTGTCTATCTGGACTTTAGTAAAGCCTTTGACAGCGTTTCCCATGTGCAAACTGTATGAATTTCACTAAGGCCAAGTGCCGGGTCTTACCCTTTGGCCACAACAACCCTCGCCAAAGCATTAACAGGTCCTTGAAAGAACCATACAGGCTGTGGGGCACTCACAGGCACTGGCAAATCCTGAGGTAACCACAGATTTGTGTTTGAAGCAACAACCAGTGAGGACAGAGACATCGGTAAAGCTTGGACAAATCATGGGGTCAGGGCAGCAGGGGGGTTGTTACAATCCGCAGAGAAACAGCACAGGCAGGGGACAGTGTGGGACGGTCTGTGGCAGGGACAGCCAAGGGCCGTGGTGGGGCTGGGTCCCCGTCGCCCACCCCCAACATTTTCCACCTGTGACCTCTGACTTCCTTCTTCACCAGGCCCCAGAGATGGTCACCTTTTCTGGTCGTCACCTCACTGGTCTCTTCAGTGATGGCCCTCAGTGGGGCCCACTGACACCCTCAGAATCTTGGAGGTTTGTTGCTGACTTTTCCTTCTCTAGAAGTTTGTTCAATCTTCCAGCATCTGCAATTCAGGAAGTTGGCACCAGAGGGCTCATGAACATGCACAGTACCCTAACGAGCCCAGTCTCTGGGCACAAATCTTCTTAATTCCCCAGATCTTATGTAGTAAATTAGGGAGGGTTCAGGAGTGCAACAAAAGTCAAAAGATTTCAAAAATAAATAGCAAGAAGAAAGGCTTTTTCTACTTTTCATTTTTGGTTTGTTTTTTTCTTCTGCATACAGAAGAAGTGATATCAGCAGTCTCTGATTGATGTTGTTCCTGAGCATTTCTTAATGAAGTACGAACAAATACAGAAGTCAAGAACCGTTGCAGAATTTTTAGTGGACCCCTTGAGGTGAATTAAACACATGCTTTTGCTTAAATAGATAGAAAAAAATAACTTAATGAACAATGCTTTAGGCAGAGTCCTTCCACTATAAGCGGTTGTACAAGGAGTCTGCAAAGATGTGTCCTGAGCTGATTCCTCACATACACCTGCACCAGCACCAATACTCTGAGGGCAGCACAGGGCACCTCAGCTCGACCTTGGGTCCATCTTCCAGCCCAGCTCTGCTGCCCAGCGGTGGCCCCTGAGCACTCCCATCCCAGGGTGGCTACAAGAGAGTACCGGGGTTGCTGCTTATCTCATCACCATGGGAAACTTCTCTGCCTTACAGGGAGTCCTGTCCCTGGCAGAGAAAAAGACTGGAAAATACTTTCACCACTGGAAAAAGACTCTTGTCATCTACCTGGCACCCTCCCTTTAAGTATTTATAAGTATTGATAAGATCCCCCCTGCGTCTTTTTATTTCTAGACTAAATAGACTCAAGTCCCTGAGCTTTTCCTCATAAGGAAGATGCTTCAATCCCCTCATCATCTTTGTAGCCCTTTGCTGGACCCTCTCCAGCAGTTCCCTGGCCTTCTTGAACTGGGGAGCCCAGAATATACAGTGGCTTTGTTTCTCCTTGAACTATTCCTTAAGGAGTAAACACTCATTCTGGTGCCCTTGAATTGCCTTTCAGGGTTAGACTGAATTGCGAGCTGGACTATAGCTGTGCTTGGTGGAGGCTGTCCTTGAAGACCAGCTGGACTGAGCTCTGCTACCATGTCATGGCTCTGTCTGCACAGCAACGGCTCCAGCTCGTCCTGTCCATGCCCCTGGCTGAGATCATTGCTGCACATTGGGGCTGGAGCACCCCAGCTGTGGCACCAGGCAAGCGGTGACTTGCCATAAGGAAGCCTGTACCAAGAGTCCAAGACCCCGTGAGTGCTATAATGAGACAAGAAGAGGGGATTCTCATGCCCAGCTCTTCTTCTGATGGGAGAAATGACACAGCTGGAAGGAAGTGTCTCTCCCCATCTGAGGGAGGGAACATCAGGGACTCCTTCAGCCTGTTTCCCAGCAGGTTCCCCTGGAGCCCCAGGGACACCTGGAGGGAGCCCAAGAGGGCAGAGAAAGTGCCACCATGGGCTGGTCCTCTGCTGCTGAGCTGGGCGGGCTCAGGGCATGGAGGGAGCTCATGGCAAGCAGGCAATGCTGCAGAGAGACAACTCTGCCCAGGAGCAGCTCCTGGGCACAGCGCAGCAGGGCTGAGGGCACTGCCTGCAGGCAGCGAGGGCAGAGCTGAGTGTTCACCAGGGGAGGCATCTTCACAGCCCTCAGCACAGTAAGTCTCTGGCTGCGGGGCAATGCAGCTGCAGCTCCTGGCACGATCTGAAGCTGGCACCTTCCATGGTTGGGGCAGAGGAGAAGGGCGTGCTCCAGAGCAGGGCTTTCCTGCCCCACCATGGGAGACACAGGGCATGATGGCTGCCTGCTCCTGGGGACGTCTGCAGGAGGTGACGCTGGGTGTGCAGGCAGGGGTGGCCAGGGCTGTCCTTGCCAGCAGGGTCCCTGCACCCCCGGGGGCTGTGTGCCGGGGCAGGGACTCTGCCGCCTGCCAGGGTCAGCTCTCCGCCTGCCCGGGGAGCTCCCCACGGCGCTGTGGGGAGAAGCTGTGGGTGGAAAGAGTGACCACCAGCAAGGCTGATGCCTTCTGTTGCTGAGAGGGAACTGTGTGGGTCAGGGCTGCTCCCGGATCCCCATCACCCCAGGACATTTGCAGAGGGTCCTTTTGGAGAAGCACATTGAGGCACCTTCCCCTGACAGGGCAGGAGTCTGTGCTGTGAGTTTTCTCCTCTTGGCTGGCTGGGTGGGCAGTGGGAGGTGGGAATGGATTTCTCCTTTGTGGAGAAGGCACGGAGACCCCCCTTCTCGTTAGCCCTTGTCTGAGTTCCTCCTGAGCCCCCGCACACCCAGAGATGCCCCTGGGCAGCGCTGTGCTGCCAGGAGGGCTCTGCAGGGCAGAGCTGAGAATCCAGCGGGTGGGATGGGCTCTGGAGCACTGTCAGGGAGGAGATATGGGGACAGAGAAACGGGGCCTGGCCGAGACAAGCTGCAGGTAGCAGAGTCATGGGCAGGGAGGAAGAGAAAACGGCTCCCAGAAATGCTGTGGGACGGGGAATTCAGGCATCTCCCTGCCATCCCCTACAGTGCAGATGCCTTCCCTGGAGCAACTCCCTGGTCTCTTTGCTCACACAGCAGAGCCTCTGCCCTTAGTGTCATGGGGATTTAGTCATGAGTTGCCTCTCCAGTGACCTGACTAACAGAGGAGATGTGCTCGAGTGTCCAACTGTGTCTCCCTCTCCTGCCCGCCTTGGCAGAGGTACTTTGGCATCCCCTCTTCTCCCATCTGCCCTTGTTCTTACTGTTATACTCACTGGTGTGGGGGGCTAAGGATTGAAGTGCAGCTGAGACACCAACGCTGCATGTATATTTGTGCACATATGTCTATGGGCGAAAAGCAGCCAACTTGCATCCTGTTCACCTTTGGGGTCTGGGAACCGCAGTGTGCGCGGCTGGAAATGATCTAAGCTTCCCTTCAGGATGAACAATTTTAAGATATGTGACTCTCTCCTTGAGGGGTGCTGCTGTGCTGCAGGGCTCTCTCCAGAAGCACATAGTTCTCCCATGGCATCTCTGTGTTACCTGGCAGTCCCATGGAGAAGACATCTGGGTGCTAAAGCCACGGAAAAGCTGATGGGCAGCTGCGTGTGGGCAGCTGTAACGAGCCCTCTGCGTCCCTGGATGGGAGGGCAGAGCTGAGGTCTTCCTCAGGTACAATTAGATGGGCTGAGGGCTTTGGAGAGATGCACTTAGCAATTGCATTCCTCTGCTCTCACCAGTGCCACAGAATAGCAGACTCCTAGAATGGTTTGCGTTGGAAAGGTGCCTTTAAGGGTCATCTAGTCAACCCCCCTGCAATGGCCGCCCATTTACCTCTCAGGATCCACAAGGTGTCACATGGAGTGCAGCACAATTTCTGCTTTAAAAACACTCCTCTGCTGTGGTGAGGCAACTAAAACAGTATAAACAAACAAAAAAAAATCCCCGCAGCTCTGCTCTGCTGTTGGGTGAATTGGGAGCCACAGTGCTGAAAAGCTCTTTGATGTCACGAGTGAATTTAATCTGAGATCACCCCGGGTCCCTATTTACCTATGGCTGTAGGGCAGGTCTGACTCCTGCAGAGCCCACAGCAGAACCTCCTGCTCTCTGGGGCACCCTCAGCCAGCACCAATCCGAGCTCACGAAAGGTCTTCCTGGGCAGAAAAAGTTGGTTTGGGGGGTGCTTTATGTGAAATTGAATAGATTATACTCAGAGAATTCTGCCCTAACTTGCACTGTCTTTACTTTTTGAACAGGTCCCCATGCCCAAAGGGGCAAAATGCCCAACAGCAGCTCCATCACCCAGTTCCTCCTCCTGCCATTCGCAGACACACGGGAGCTGCAGCTCTTGACCTTCTGGCTCCTCCTGGGCATCTACCTGGCTGCCCTCCTGGGAAATGGCCTCATCATCACCGCCATCACCTGTGACCACCACCTCCACACCCCCATGTACTTCTTCCTCCTCAACCTCTTCCTCCTCGACCTGGGCTGCATCTCCACCACTGTGCCCAAAGCCATGGCCAATTCCCTCTGGGACACTAGAGGCATTTTGTACTCTGTGTGTGCTGCCCAGCTCTTTCTGTTTGTCTTCTTCATGTCAGCAGAACTGTATATTTTCACTGCCATGGCCTATGACCGCTATGTTGCCATCTGCCAACCCCTGCACTATGGGACCCTCCTGGGCAGCAGAGCTTGTGTCTGCATGGCAGCAGCTGCCTGGGGCAGTGGGATTCTCAGTGGTGTGCTGCACACAGCCAATATGTTTTCACTACCCCTCTGCCAAGGCAATGCCCTGGACCAGTTCTTCTGTGAAATCCCCTCAATTCTAAAGCTCTCCTGCTCAGATGGTTACCTCAGGGAAGCTGGGCTTATTGTGTTTAGTGTCTGTTTAGTCTTTGCGTGTTTTGTTTTCATTGTGCTGTCCTATGTGCAGATCTTGAGGGCAGTGGTGAGGATCCGCTCTGAGCAGGGACAGCACAAAGCCTTTTCCACGTGCCTCCCTCACCTGGTTGTGGTCTCCCTGTTTGTCAGCACTGGAGTGTTTTCCCACCTGAAGCCCCCCTCCATCTCCTCCCCATCCCTTCACCTGGTAGTAGCAGTGCTGTACTCAGTGGTGCCTCCATCAGTGAATCCCCTCATCTACAGCATGAGGAACCAGGAGCTTAAAGATTCCATTAAGATATTGATTTCATGGACACCTTTTAAGTATCAATAAACTTACTATCTCTTTCCACAGATGACTCACAGGATGTTTGACACCAGTCCTGAGCTTTCTTTGTTCTCTTCATTATCATTTTCATTCTTACTTTTTTATTATAATGTTCCTGCAGAAATGTTTGCATGCCTTCCACTTCTACAGAGGCATTAGCCCACTATCTCTCAACTAGTTCCTCTATAACGGTGTCTAACACTAGGTCAGAACTGAAACTCTCACAGCATCTCTATAACAAAATGGGATCTCCTTTGTGCTATGCACAAACACTGGTCCTTTCTTCCAAAGCTGGTCTCAGGGGTAGGTTTGAGCAATTGCACCCCCAAAAGGACTGTTGCTTAGGGTTCCCCACAGCTGCATGAGCAAAAACCTCTCAGTCACGTTGTGACCTTTTAGAGATTGAGGATTGGATTTAGAACTCACTTGTCAGCATCTAGTGATAGTGGAAGCAACGGCTGGTCACTAAGTGACATAGCCAAGGCTGTCACATGTAAGCCATGGCAGACAACTTTATTCTCAAGAGGGAAATGGAGCTGCCTGAAGATCCCCTGGGCTCTCCAGGAGCAGTGTATACCTGGGGTGGGTACTGAATGGAGCCCCACAAAGTGAGAAATCACACAAGATGGAGTCACCAAGCTGAGTGGTGTGGCTGACATGCCTGAGGGACATAATGCTATCCAGAGGGACCTGGACAAGATGGAGAAGTCGGCCTGTTTGAACCTCGTGAAGTTCAACAAAGCCAAGTGCAGGGTCCTGTACATGGGTTGGGGCAACCCCCGATATCAATACAGGTTGGGGGAGGAAGAGATTGAGAGCAGCCCCACTGAGAAGCACTTGGGGGTACAGGGCAATGAAAAGCTGGACATGAGCCGACAATGTGTGCTCACAGCCCAGAAAGCCAGCCATGTCCTTGTCTGCATCAAAAGAAGTGTGGCCAGCAGGGAAAGGGAGGTGGTTCTGCCCCTCTACTCTGCTCTCTTGAGACCTCACCTGGAGTCCTGCATCCGGCTCTGGAGTCCTCAGCACAGGTGTCATGGTTTAACCCCAGCCAGCAGATAGGACCAAGCAGCAGCTGGTGCAGTTCTCCCCCTTCCTCCAGAAGGGCAGGGAGAAGAGGGAGAAAAAGAGGGCAAAGAGAGAGGGAACAGTCCCAGAGGTTCCTCGAGTGTGTTGAGGGCAACTTCCTTACTCAGCTTGTGAGTGAACCTACCAGGGAAGGTGCCCTGCTGGACCTCCTCTGTGTGAACAGAGAAGGACTGGTGGGTGCTGTGATGGTGGGAGATCGACTAGGGCACAGCAATCATGAAATGATTGAGTTCTCCATTCTTAGAGAAGTAAGGAGTGGGGGCAGCAGAACTGCCACCTTGGACTTCCGAAGGGCAGACTTTGACTTGTTTAGGAGACTGATTGACAGAGTCCCTTGGGAGGCAGTCCTGAAGGACGTAGGAGTCCAGGAAGGCTGCACACTCTTTAAGAAGGAAGTCTTAAAGGTGCAGGAGCAGGCCATCACCATGTGCTGTAAGTCATGCCAGTGGCAAAGAAGACCGCCCTGGCTGAACAGAGAGCTTTGGCTGCAGCTCAGGGAGAAAAGGAGAGTTTATGGCCTCTGGAAGAAAGGGCAGGCCACGCACGATGACTACAGAGATGCTGTGAGGCAATGCAGGGAGAAAATTAGAAAGTCCAAAGCCCAGCTAGAAATTAATCTGGCTTCTGCTGTAAAGGACAACAAGAAATCTTTCTGTCGAGACACTAGCAGCAAAAGAAGGGCCAGGAAGAGCATCCATCCTCTATAAAATGCAGGGGGAAACATGGTGACTAAGGATGAGGAAAAGGCTGAGGTGCTTAATGCCTTCTTTGCCTCAGTCTTTAGTAATAGGATCAGTTGCACTCTGAGGATCCAACCCCCTGAGCTAGAAAAATAGAGACCAGGAGCAGAATGATACCCCTGCAATCCTGGAAGAAATGGTCAGTGACCTGCTGTAGCATATAGACATGCACAAGTCTATGGGACCGGATGGATTCCACCCAAGAGTTCTGAGAGAGCTGGCAGAGGTGCTCATCAAGCCACTTTCCACCATTTTCCAACAGTCCTGGCTGACTGGGGAGGTCCCAGCAGATGGGAAACTAGCCAATGTGACACCCATCTACAAGAAGGCCAGAAGGAGGATCCAGGAAACTACAGGCCTGTCAGTTTGACTTCAGTGCTGGGGAAGCTGATGGAGCAGATCATCCTGAGTACCATCAGGCAGTATGCACAGGACAACCAGATGATCCGGCTCAGTCAACATGGGTTTATGAAAGGCAGGTCCTGCTTGACTAACGTGATCTCCTTCTATAACATGGTCACCCATTTAGTGGATGAGGGAAAAGCTGGGGATGTTGTCTATCTGGACTTTAGTAAAGCCTTTGACAGCATTTCCCACAGCATTCTCCTGGAGAAACTGGCTGCTCCTGGCCTGGATGGGCATACACTTTGCTGGGTAAAAACCTGCTGGAAGGCTGGGCCCAGAGAGTGGTGGTGAATGGAGTTAATTCCAGTTGGCGGCCAGTCACGAGTGGTGTCCCCCCCAAGGCTCAGTACTGGGGCCAGTCCTGTTTAATATCTTTACCAATGATCTGGATGAGGGGATCGAGTGCCCCCTCAGTAAGTTTGCCGACGACACCAAGCTGGGTGGAAGTGTTGATCTGCCTGAGGGTAGGGAGGCCCTGCAGCGGGATTCAGACAGACTAGATCGATGGGCCAAGGCAAACTGTATGAGTTGCAATAAGGCCAAATGCCGGGTCTTACACTTCAGCCACAACAACCCCCGCCAATGTTCCAGGCTTGGGGAGGAGTGGCTGGAAAGCTGCTCAGCAGAGAGGGACCTGGGGGTGTTGGTGGACAGCCGGCTAAACATGAGCCAGCAGTGTGCCCAGGTGGCCAAGAAGGCCAACGGCATCCTGGTATTTATCAGGAACAGCGTAGCCAGTAGGACCAGGGAGGTGATTTTACCCCTGTGCATGACACTGGTGAGGCCGCATCTTGAGTGCTGTGTTCAGTTTTGGGCCCCTCACTACAAGAAGGACATTGAGGCACTGGAGCGTGTCCAGAGAAGGGCAATGAAGCTGGTGAGGGGTCTGGAGCACAAGTCTTATGAGGAGCGGCTGAGGGAACTGGGGTTGTTTAGCCTGGAGAAAAGGAGGTTCAGGGGGGACCTTATCGCTCTCTACAACTACCTGCAAGGAGGTTGCAGAGAGGTGGGGGTCGACCTGTTCTGTCAAGTAACAGGTGATAGAACAAGAGGAAATGGCTTCAAGTTGCACCAAGGGAAGTTTAGATTGGATATCAGGAAGAATTTCTTTACTGAAAGGGTCATCAGGCATTGGAACGCGTTCCCCAGGGCAGTGGTGGAGTCCCCATCCCTGGAGGTCTTTAAGGGTCGTGTAGACATAGTGCTCAGGGACATGGTTTAGTGGTGGGCTGTCAGTGTTAGGTTAATGATCGGACTGGATGATCTTACAGGTCTTTTCCAATCTAGGAGATTCCGTGATTCTGTGATTAGCTAATAAAGGAGAAGAGCTTTTTCCAGGGAAGGGTTTTAAGTATCTCTTCTGATCAGTTTAGTGATCTTGTGAGGAGAGCTGTTCAGTTTACGTTGTGAAATTTTATTCTACATTTTTGAACAACTGAAGACATAATAAGCAGTGATTCCAGTGTCTGTCTGATAATGTTTCACTAGTGGAAGCTTAACTGCTGCTTGTGACATAATACAATTCAATATCCCGGGAAAGGACGAAGACAAGAGTTACTCTTTTTACTTGTGGACAAACCGCCCTTCAGAATTAGTCCCCAGTAAATACTGCCGTCCATTCCTAATTAGTGGCCTGAGGACTTCGTTCCTGCAAGCCACTCCAGTAGGTAGCCAGGAGGGAGGCCTTTGATTGCATTTACAGGATTGTGCTCTGAATCCATGTTTCCATCATCACTAAAAATTTGTTTTGGTCTGATAGCAAGGAGATTAAGATTAAATTCTCACACTTCCCAAACTAATTTGGATAGTATGGCCTGTGGTCTAATAAAACACATAGAAATAAAATAATACATATAAATAAAATAGGTATAAAAACAAAAGGTTTCTTGTGGGAAAATAACAGAAGATTGGCGAGAAGGGTTGTGAAGATGCTCAAGTGACTTGCAGCTGGGGTGTAGAAAAAGAAATATATCATTCTAATTGTTGTTCATCGTTGTGTGCTTGACAAGTAGAACATCTGAGCTTAGATAACATCGGCCTGCGATAGACTTAGATGCACCCTATGGAACATGTTTGAGATTCCTGTCCTACTACGGGGAAGATGCAACCACAGTGGTAAACTATGCCCGCATGAATCCCTGAACAACCATCAAAAACATCAGGTTCAGTGATACTCAAGCACAGACCGAGCTGCACAGTGCCTGCATCCCCACTTGTGTGCCTCTGCCCACGTTCTGCTTCAGCAATCCCCAGCTGGTGAGGTAATGACAATAAATTTCCTCTTTGCATTTTATCCATGGTTTTGTGATTGCTCCTGCCTGTGCTGACTCACGCAGACACTTTACCTGACTCTGCAGGCCTGCAGAGCATGCGTAGTCTTATTTCCCCCCACCCACAATGGAAGAAGGAACCAAGCACAGAGCGCACGATGCCATTAAACAGAACACAAAGCTGACACAGCAGACGAGAAACTGGTTTAGCTGCAACTCCAGGCTTACACCAGTCAAAAGGAAAAAGCCTAGCACAGTGAAGAGAGAAAGCAAGGATTTAAAAGGCCTGACTCGCTGTCCTGACCTTGCTCATTCATATCAGCCATCAGCATTTGTGTCAAGCTGGTGGCTGGAGACTGGAACGTTCTTGCCAACCCTGATTTGAAGGCTGCAGCGTAATAGTCTGCAATTAACGCAACAGCAGCCAAGGTGCTCCCAGGAACAACAGCAATGGGCGTTACATTGCATCTTTATCCCATGGCAAACAAGGATGGGGTAAGACAGAACTCCCTTTGGGAAATGCGCTAAAATCATGTTGCAAATGCTGAATTCAAGACCCCACTGAATTAGCTGCTGGTCCCACTCACAGAAACTACCCTCCTTGGCAAAAGAGCAGCACCCGTGTAGAAAGCCACAGGTGGTATTTAAAAGACAGTGAAGTAACTGAAGTGGGGACTTCTGGTTGTTACGGATGTGGCAAATTAGTGCATCTTCTCCGTTACAGCCTACCTTCATGGTCAGTGGTAAATGGTAGCACCTCCCTCACTTGGTGCTGCGCTAGCGATAAGCAATGTCCCCCCTTACAGAGCTCTCACTACCAACACCTTCTAGGAGATAGTCTAGATGAAGACTAACGTCTCAAATTTCTTATTCGAGATCGAGGCCTTCCAAAAGTGTCCAAAAGAGGACCCATGGAAATTCTCCTTCTTGTTGCCATGTGAGGAGAGGCTGAGAGAGATGGCACTCCTCAGCTGGGAGAAGACTGGGGGTGGGTGGGGTGTCATCAATGTGCATAAACACCTGCTGGGAAGGAAAGAAGATGAGGGAGTCAGGCTGTGCTTAGGAGTGTGCACTGAGAGGCCCAGAGGAAAGGGGCACCAATGAACACACAGGATGTTCCAGCTGCACATGAGAAACCAGTATTTTACCCTTGGGGTGATATATTTTACTGGCTTTAGGTGACCCTTCTTTAGCCAAGGGGTTGGACCAGATGACTTCCACAAGTCCCTCCCAACCTCAGCCGTTCTGTGTCATGTTCTGTCACGGCGCACCTCTGTGCACTCGCAGGGCTCTCAGGGTGTTACCCATGGGGATACGGCGCCAGAGCCGTCCCACAGGCAATGCCAGCAATGGCTCTCTCTTCGGGGCTATAAACAATTCCTCGCCAGCTGTGTTCCCCAAAGAAAGGGGAACCGAGTCATGCCTCTTCCTGCCCTTGTGGCTTTATCGGTGCTTCTGACTCTGTCGTTATAGGTGCCGATTTCATGTTACTGCCTGAACCCCCGTGACTCCCGGGCTCCTGAACTTGATGCCCACAATAAAAGGATATTTTCTCTCTCCTGACTGCTTCTGCTGTACGATATTCTGGACTAGGCAGATGTTGTCTTGTGATGAATGGCATTGGAGGAGTTTGGGATCATCGCTTGTCCCAGAATCCTTTCCAGTGGGCATCAGGGCTTAGTTCAGAGGCTTTAGGAGTCTCACCAAAGTGGAGACACAGAACTCCTCCAATGCCATTCATCACAAGACAACATCTGCCTAGTCCAGAATATCGTACAGCAGAAGCAGTCAGGAGAGAGAAAATATCCTTTTATTGTGGGCATCAAGTTCAGGAGCCCGGGAGTCACGGGGGTTCAGGCAGTAACATGAAATCGGCACCTATAACGACAGAGTCAGAAGCACCGATAAAGCCACAAGGGCAGGAAGAGGCATGACTCGGTTCCCCTTTCTTTGGGGAACACAGCTGGCGAGGAATTGTTTATAGCCCCGAAGAGAGAGCCATTGCTGGCATTGCCTGTGGGACGGCTCTGGCGCCGTATCCCCATGGGTAACACCCTGAGAGCCCTGCGAGTGCACAGAGGTGCGCCGTGGCCCTGTGCCACGCAATAGGGCTCCACGGGCACCCCCCGGGGAGCTGCCAGGGAGGTATTTCCAAGCCCTGCGCAGCACTATCCCTCGCCGTCCCTTGCCAGCAAGTTCGACTGACTTAGAGCAGTGTCAGAGTTGTGAAAGGTGGGCAGCACAGCCTGGTACACACCTGGGCTTCTTCACCTTCTAGACCTGTCGGATTTTTTTCCAGACCCCCTCTTTTTCTATCTTGCTTCTTTTCTTGTCTTGTTGGCATTCCCTCTCCTCTGCCCAGGCCACTTTTCTCTTTCTTTTTCTTTGGTTTCCAGTTTTCTGGCGGGAGCCTGCAAAACTTTCCATCCTAGTGTGATTACATAGGTAAAGCCAGGATCAACTGGAACCAGTTCTTGGTTTAACTAAAGCTGACTCATTTTACCTTTTTTCCTCTGAAAGGCTCTTTAGTTCTTCTGCACGTACTGGCGAGTCTACCGTGGTCTCTGGGGTGGCTGGAGGCAAAGCGATGGGTGCCTAGAACAGGAATGTCGGCGTTAGCAGGTGGCATGGGATGCCCTGGCGTAGCAGGCAACTGTTTGGCAAATTGCTCCCTTCGCCCTGCGGAGAAGATCCCTTTGGCTGGTTTGCATTAGCCCTTTCTTCCGAGGGCCTCGCTTTGGAGCACAGTGTTCACGTGGGTGTGCGACACTCAGTTTGTTGGTGGGGGCCACTCAGCAGGGAGCCTGCGGTCCCCCTTGGGCCAAGAAAAGGCTTGCCCATGTCACTCTGCCGGGGTTTCTTCTGCCCTCCCAAGGCAGAGCTCTGCAGATATCCCTTTGGTGCAATCCCACCTCCTGCACTGGGAGGCCTTGCTTTGGAAATGTGTCTTTCTGTAGGTGTTTTCTTTGATTAAGCACAGGCCTAATGCATTTGAGAAACAACCTTTCCACTTTTACTTAGTGTATCATGCTGGGGGATAAATAAACCCCCACAAAGCCACATGAGATGGAATGCCAGGAAGAGGCACAGCAGCTACTTGGACGCCTCAGAAACAACTTTCCCACACGAGACAGGTTGTCTCAGTGTTTGTGGAGCTGCCATACCTCTGCTGTTTCTGATCCCACCACCGTGTCCGCCCCTGCTGCTTTCTGGAGGACGAGCAGAGAGGGTGGTGTGTCCAGGAAGGCTTTTGCCTGGTGCTCCATAGCTGCTTTGCCTGCACGGCCACGTTGCTCTTCCAAAGGCAGCTCTGGAGAGCAAAAGCACGTGCAGCAAAGTGACTTGTTGGAAGTGGACAAGAGCTAAAGCAAAACCCACCCAAAACCCTACATCAGCTGTCTGCTCAGGCTGCTACAACCCTCAGTGCCTCCTCATACCTGTGGGTCTGCCCATGGGCGCTGGCACCTCCTCAGCTGAGGGACTGGAAAGGCCAGCCATCTTCTCCCCAAAGATTTCACGGCAGTTTTCAGTCAGAAACTCCACCAGCATCTTCACCTGCACACATGACAGCCTTGGTTTCAGAGCAGGTGCCTGGAAACGTCTTGAACAGCCTTTCCCACTCCTGACCCTTGCCTCTGCGCAGAAGGCTGTCGCTGCAGGGCTGCTCTTCCAGGTAGCCACCCCACCAGCGCTTGTTGGAGAAAGGGGGCAGCAGGGGACCTCTGCACAGCCAGGCTCTGATGGGCCGGGAAGGCTGCAGCTGGCTGGTCAATACAGCGTACCTTCTCAGTCACCTCCAGCATGGCCTCCAGCAGGAGCAGGTCCTCGTTGGGTGGGCTCAGCAGGTTTGGCCCAACGCAGACAGCCAGGTTGCTGCAGCTCATCCTGCTGGTGGACGCATTGTGGCCGATATGCTGGAGGAGGGACAGCAGCTGCTCGAGAAGGAGAGGATTTGCTGCAGGCAACTTGCCAGCCACCCTGAGGGAACAGGAACACAACATTAAAAAAGCCGATGTTGCCCACAGCTGTCCCTGAAACTTGCACAGGGCGGGTGGGAGCCAGCGGCTGTGCCGTGCAGCTTTCCAGGTGCTCTCAGCCAGCGGTCAGTGCTCCTGTGCTTCAGGAAGGAAGCGTGGTGTTGCTTCCCAGCTCCTGATTTCACCCAAGCCCACACAAGGCAAGGCTCCCTGTCCATGTCCTTTTCCCCAAAACCCAACCCCACCCCAGCAACACCAGGCTGCCAGAAAACACGGATTTTTAAGGAGCCTGTCCCTTTCCAGGCAAGTCACAGGCCTCTACCAGTTGCTCCTCAAAAGGCAAGCTGCTGGCCACACTTACACTTTCAGCTCTTCCACCTGCTTGCTTGGCTTCTCCATGGCTTGCATCCAGTCCCCATAGAGGTCAACGATGAGGAGCTTGCCAGGGATGCTTCGGAGGAAGTCCTGCAATGCCAAGGGCTCCAGGTGAGCCTTTGAACACTCCAGGCCAGCCAGGAGCTCTTCCAGCTGCAGGTCAGAAGCGCTCACCTTCAAGATGACAGCCAGCAGGAGCACAGGCTGGCTTCCCAGGTCGACGTCTGCACCGCTGTCGAGGGCCTCCTTCAGCTCCCGAAATGCTGTCCCGCTGGCAGCTCTCCGGAATATCCCCTCCGTCAACGGTCCTTGTTGGTGCAGGATATTCAGGAGCTCCTGCAGAAGACGCAGCAGAAGAGTTGCTTGGCTGAAGAGCTGCCTTCTGACAGCAGTGGCCATGGCCCGAGCTCTGCCCCAGACCCGGCTGCCTGCCCCTGCAAAGGGGCTGGGATCAGAAGCGTGAGCCAGGGCTGAAGAGCCCAATGCCCCGTCCTCGGCGCTCCTACGGACACTTCCCCTCCGGAGCAGGCGGAGGGAGGGCTGGGGCCCCCTGTCCAGGCTGGCTTACCTGGATGGGCTGGGGCAGCATGCCGTCATCCCCGCAGAGGGCTGCAAGGGGCCGTCCAAAGAGCGCCCTGTGGCAGCCGGAGTCTGCCTGCCCAGATGCCTGGGCAGCAACCGAGGTCCGCCACAGAGCAAAGGGCCAGGGCAGCCCTCTCCTCCTCCTCCTCCCAGTCCCTCCTGCTGCAAAGGAAAACAGAGCAAGAGCCCGTCGGTGGAGACCACTAGAGCAGCAGTCCTGGAGCCTGCTCTGCCCTGCCCTGCCTGCAGGGCAGTGCTGAGTGGCGCAGCAGGACGGGCAGGGAGCCAACAGCTCGAACCCCCTCTCCTGCTTAGCGGCTCCAGCTCAGAGGTTCTTGACAGCCAAGCGTGCCACTGGGACAGCCTGGCCCAGCCCTCGCCCTGTCCTCCTCCAAGCTCTGTGCAGCAGCAGAGGCTCCGTGTCCTCAGAGAACAATGTTCAGCAGCCACTGCCCCGCAAGCGTCCTTCCTCGTCCAGGTGACGTCCTTCCTTGGGGTGCCAAACCTGCACGGCGACACTCAGGGGACAAGTGAGCGGAGCTTCTGCTGACTCCAGCCAAGGGGCAGGGACCCATCTGCCGGCTCTCAGGATGGAGCAGAGGCAGGCACCACCTCGAGCGTGCTGCCCTGCATGCAAGGGACAGATGACAGGTGGGAATGAAGGGACTTCTAGGGCTCAGCTGTCTCCTGCTGCAGAGCGATGGGGACCGGCTTGCTCAAGGCGAAAGACAGCTGCAGCAGCATCCCATCTTCTGCAGAAGTGCTGGTTGCAGGAGCAAAGGTGGCTTTCCCCGCCTTCTTTTCCAAAACTCACCTTCGGAGTGGCAACATCCCCTTTCATTGCCGGAAGGGACTGGCGGAGGCCCTTGCTTGGGATCATCCTGCAAGAACCAGGCTGTGCTTAGAGAGCAGCCCTGCAGCAGAAAGGGCCACTGGTGAGCTGCCGCCTGGCAACAGCAGCCTGAGCATGGCAGAGCTGGGACTGTCAGCCCTGCTGGGCTCTCTGCCCCGTGAGGCAGGTTCCTCCCAGCGCAACCAGCAAGGACGTTCCAGCATTCCTGGTGGCTCACACACCCTCTCAGCTCCCCAGGTGGCACCTTGGGACCCTCCTGCAGAAGGTCACCCCACTCGCCAGAGATCCCTGGCACTCCAGCACGGTGAGAGGTGGGTGAAAGGCAGCCACTCTCACCTTTGCCTGGCCCTCGATCAGGGTCTCCAGGCTCCTGGTGCTTAATGTCCTCCACTGGGCAAGAGAGAAGGAGTGGAAGAAGGTGAGAAGCAATGCCCCTGCTGCTCGGCTGGAGGAGCAGTGCTCAGGGGACAGAGCTGAGACGAGAGAGACACTCACAGCATGGCGCTTGCTCAGCTTCTTCTCTACGAGTTTGATGGAGGGCAGTCGCGTCACCCGGGCTCTCTTCACTCCTCCTGGTGGCCTATGCAGGCAGAAGGGACAGAGAAAGAGTGAGCCCCAAGCCACCTCTTTTCTCTCCAGCTAAAGGGATCCTGAACCTCCCTGGGTACACCCCAGCGCCAAGCAGAGAACAGAGCTGCCTGCAGAGCTCCTGCCTGCCAAGCACTCCACCCTATTTCTCCATCTGCTCCTCCTTCCTGCAAACAGAGGAAGAAGAGGCTTTCTGTCCCCACTCATCCCCCGTCTGCCCAAGAGCTGCCCACAGCCATGGGGGCACCTGTCCCCAGTGGCAGAGCTGTGGGCACCTGGGGCATCCCTTCAGCTTACCCCAGTAGTGTGTCCACCCACAGCTCCTTCACCATGCATGAGCTGCAGAAAGAGAGGAGAAACAGTGTCAGGCCCCACTGCCCCCCAGCCCGTGGGCAGAGTGGGTGCCTGCACAGCCCTGCCCCGTGGGGAAGGACACAGCGGCAGGATGAAGCCCCGTGGGGCAGGACAGAGGCGCTGCCAAAGCCCTGGCTCTCTCTGTCCTGCCAGAGGAGCCGCTTTTGGCCTTCCCTTCTGGTGACCAAGCGGTGACCAGGGGATGCAGGACATAGAAATGCCCCCCACCCCTCTCGTTCTGGCTGCCTGCAGGCCCAGCCCTTAGCCCCCACCCGGCCAACCCGTCCTCCCTCCCTCCCTGACGGCGTGCTGCCTGCTCCCTGCCCAGGTTCTGCACGGAGGCCAGAGGCCCTTCACAGGATGGCGTGGGCATGGTTGGGAACCTCTCCTGCTTCTTGCCAGCCCTGACTGCAGCTGCCAGACCCCAGAGAGGACGGGGGCCAGCACTGCCCCGCACCGCCCAGCCCGTGGGACGTGGCATCACGACTGACTTGAAAGTGGCAAGGCAGTAGCCAGTGGGCCAGACGAGGATGAGGGAGTTGCTGCCCTCGCTGCTGCCATCCTTGTCTTCTTCTTCCTCTCCTGCCACCTCCGTCCTCTTGCTCAGCACCCACAGCTTGTCCAGGACCAGGCGGAGCTGTAGGCGCACAGTGGTGCCACGTCTGCAGAGAGGAGAGGCAGGCAGTGAGCTGGAGGTGGCCTCCTCGGCCCCTGGGCAGAGCCCTGTCTCCCACCTGCCGTTGGGTCGGACACCAAGGTCCCGGGGCCTGGGGCTGGTGGCAGGGTGTCCCTGCCCTGGTCCCAGGGCCAGGGATGGGGCAAAGGCAGCTGGGGTCTCAGGGGCTTACTGCATCTTGGCGATCACCAGTTCCTCCTGGAGGAGGAGCAGGCGCCTCTCGCTCCTCTTGCGGCCCCGGGTCAGCTGCATGCCTGTGCTGAGCACCGGCTCAGTGTCAGTGAGCGCCTCCCTGCAGAGCAGAGCGTGGCGGGCGTGAGCGCTGAGGGGCCCAGCTGTGCCCCCGTGTCCCTCATCCGCGGGGGAAGCCCACCTGGGCCTGCAGCAGCAGTTGGCCTGGCCCATCCTGCCCAGGCCAGGAGGACCGTCACGGTGTGCGGCGCTGGCTGACACCAAGGACGTGGGCCAGTGTGCAGGAGCGAGGCTGGGACGTGGGTGCCAGTGGTGGTGCCCGGGCAGCGCTGCTCGGCCAGACCCTGCCTCCTCCCAGCGCCGCTCTGTGCCAGCACAGCTCCGTCCTGCCGCACTGGTGGCTGTTGGCTCCAACAGACCAACATTCCGACCCCAACGGAAACTCAGGGGGAGCTGGGGGCGGAGCTGGGGTGGGGGTTCTCTCCAGCAGGGCCATGTCTGTCTTGCACTGGGGAGCCCAGGGGTGGACACAGCAGAGGGCAAGCATCACCTCCCTCCCCGTGCTGCTGAGGCTTTACCTATTGCAGCCCAGGATGCAGTTAGCCTTCTTGTGGTGAAGTTTTCCTCCGTCTCAACAACTCGCTGGTGCCTCTTCCCCTGGGAAACTCTTTTCCCTGTCACGCTGTGGGCATAGCCAGTCATAGGCAACGCAAGCCCCAAGCCTCAGCTACCGTCCAAGGCCACTATCCTCCTTTAGCCATGAGCAAGATCTCAAACTCCTTTTCAGCTTTAGCACCAATCTATTCCCGAATAGCCACAGTTGCTAAAAGCTTTCTGTGTCCTGTATCGGTGGTTTGCAGGACCACCTCCTGGCTCCACGTGAGCCAAGGCTAGCGACAGCTGTATTTTGGGCAGGTAATTCAGGTTTAATCCTTTGTCCCATGAACCATCCCCACAGGCCCAGCAGTGTTGAAAGTCACAGTCGCAACCTGCTCCACTGGACTTTTGCCTGTCTTCACTGGCAAAGACTGCAGTTACACTACCCATGATGCAGAAGGCAAAGGCAAGGACTGGGAAAATGAAGAACCACCCACCGTAGGTGAAGATCAAGTACAAGACCACCTGAGGAACCTGAAGGTGCACAAGTCCATGGGACCTGATGGGCTCCGGGGAGACCTTAGAGCCCCTTCCAGTACCTAAAGGGGGCCTACAGGAGAGCTGGGGAGGGACTTTTTACAAGGGCCTGTAGGGACAGAATGAGGGGGAATGGCTTCAAGCAGGAAGAGGGGAGATTTAGATTAGATTTTAGGAGATATTTTTCACTCTGAGGGTGGTGAGCCCCTGGCCCAGGTTGCCCAGAGAAGCTGTGGCTGCCCCATCCTTGGAGGCGTTCAAGGCCAGGCTGGATGGGGCTTGGAGCAACCTGGGCTGGTGGGAGGTGTCCCTGCCCAGGGCACGATGATCTTCAAGGATCAAGGATGATGGATGATCTTCAAGGTCTCTTCCAACCCAAACCATTCTATGATTCTATGAGGAGACGAGGAGGGGGTGTCACCCTCTATGTCAAGGACCAGCTGGAGTGCATGGAGCTCCGCCTGGGGATGGATGAGGAGCTGACCGAGAACTTATGGGTCAGGATCAAAGGGAGGGCAGGGACAGGTGACGTTACAGTGGAGGTCTGCTATGGGCAACCGGACCAGGAAGGCCGAGGTGATGAGGCCCTCTATAGACAGATAAGAGCAGCCTCACGTTCACAAGCCTTGGTCCTCATGGGGGACTTCAACCACCCCTGCATCTGTTGGAGGGACAACATAGCAGGGCATAAGCAATCCAGGAGGTTGCTGGAATGCGTTGAGGATAACTTTGTCCTCAAAGTGACAGAGAAGCCAAAAAGGAGAGGTGCCATACTGGACCTTGTTCTCACCAACAAGGAGGGGCTGGGAGGGAATGGGAAGTTCAAGGGCAGGCTTTGCTGCAGTGACCATGAACTGGTGGAGTTCAAGATCTTTGGGGTGGCGAGGAGGGCACACAGCAAGCTCACTACGCTGGACTTCAGGAGAGCAGACTCTGGCCTCTTGAGGGACTTGCTTGGCAGAGTACCATGGGATAAAGCCCTGGAGGGAAGAGGGGCCCAAGAAAGCTGGCTAGTATTCCTAGAATCACAGAGTCATCAAGGTTGGAAGATACTTGCATCCAATCATTAGCCTAACACTGCCAAATCCACCACTAAACCATGTCCCTCAGCACCACGTCTCCATGTCTTTTAAATACCTCCAGGGACGGTGATTTAACCACTTCCCTGGGAAGACTGTTCCAATGTTTGACAACCTTTTCTGTGAAGAAACTTTTCTTAGTATCCATCCTAAAACTCCTCTGGCACAACTTGAGGCCGTTTCCTCTTCTCCTATCACTTGTCACTTGGGAGAAGAGACCGACCCCCACCTGGCTACAACCTCCATTCAGGTAGTTGTAGAGAGCAATAAGGCCTTCCCTCAGCCTCCTTTTCTCCAGGCTGAACAACCACACTAGCTCCCTCAGGTGCTCCTCATAAGACTTGTTCTCTAGACCTTTCACCAGCTTCACTGCCCTTCTCTGGGCACACTCCAGTACCTCAGTTTATTTCTTGTAGTGAGGTGCCCAAACTGAACACGGTGTAGGAGGTGCCGCCTCACTAATGCTGCATACAGGGGTATGATCAGTTCCCTAGTCCTGCTGGCCACACAATTTCTGATATAAGCCAAGATGCCGTTGGCCTTTTTGGCCACCTGAGCACGCTGCTGGCTCATATTCAGTCAGCTGTCAACCAACACCCCCAGCTCCTTTTCTGCCAGGCAGCTTTCCAGCCACACCGCCCCAATCCTCTAGTGCTGCATGGAGTTAGTGTGACCCAAGGGCAGGACCCGGCACTTGGCTTTGTTGAACCCCACACCATTGGCCTCGGCCCATGCATCCAGCCTGTCTAGATCCCTCTGTAGAGCCATCCTACCCTCAAGCAGATTGACTCTCCCGCTCAACTTGTTGTTGTCTGCAAACTTACTGAGGGGGCACTCGATCCCCTCGTCCAGGTCGTTGATAAAGATATTAAAGAGAACCGGCCCCAACACTGAGCCCTGGGGAACGCCGCTTAAGACGGGTCACCAACTGGATTGAACTCCATTCACCACAACTCTTTGGGCCTGACCATCCAGCTAGATTTTTACCCAGAGAAGTGTATGCCCATCCCAGCCATGAGCAGCTGGTTTCTCCAGGACAATGCTGTGGGAAACGGTGTCGAAGGCTTTGCTAAATTCCAGGTAAACAACATCCACAGCTTGTCCATCATCCACTAAGCAGGTCACCTTGTTGTAGAAGGAAATCAGGTTTGTCAAGCAGGACCTGCCTTTCATGATCCCATGCTGACTGGGTCTGATCGCCTGTTTGTCCCACATGTGCTGCGTGATGGCACTCAGGATGAGCTGCTCCACAACCTTCCCCAGCACCGAGGCCTGTAGTTCCCCAGATCCTCCTCCTGGCCTTTCTTGTGAATAGGCATCATATTTGCTGTCTCCCAGTCTACTGGGACCTCCCCAGTTTGCCAGGACTGCTGAGTAATGATGAAAAGTGGATTGGTGCGCACTCCCGCCAGCTCCCTCAGCACCCTGGAGTGGATCCCATCTGGACCCACAGACTTGGATGTGTCTGAGTGGTGTAGCAGGTCAGTAATCCTTTCCCCTTAGATTATTGGGGCTTCATTCTGCTCCCCCCTGCTGTCTACTAGCTCAGGGGACTGGGTACCGAGAGAACAACTGGTCCTACTAGTAAAGACTGAGGCAAAGAAGGATTAAGTACCTCAGCCTTTTCCTCATCCTTGGTCACTATGTTTCCCCCCGCATCCAGTAAAGGACAGAGATTATCCTTAGCCCACCTTTTGCTGCTAATGGATTTATACAAACATTTTTTATTGTCTTTTACGGACGTAGCCACATTAAGTTCTAGCTGGGCTTTGGCCCTTCTAATTTTCTCCCTGTATAACATCACAACATCCTTGTAGTCCTCCTGAGCTGCCTGCCCCTTCTTCCAAAGGCCACTGTAGGAGAAGACTGGGTTCGAGAGCAGCTGAGGAACCTGACGGTGCACAAGTCCATGGGACCTGATGAAATTCATCTACCGGTCCTGAGGGAACTGGCGGATGATGTTGCTAAGCTTCACTGGAGGGAAGGGATGCCATCCAGAGAGACCTGGACAGGCTGCAGAGGTGGGCCCGTGCCAACCTCATGAAGTTCAACAAGGCCAAGTGCAAGGTCCTACATCCGGGTTGGGGCAATCCCAAGCACAAATACAGGGCTGGGCGGAGAATGGACTGAGGACAGCCCTGAGGAAAAGGGCTTGGGGTGTCGGTGGATGAGAAGGTCAACATGAGCCAGCAACACGTGATCGCAGCCCAGAAAGCCAACTGTATCCTGGGGTGCATCAAAACAAGTGTGGCCAGCAGGGCGAGGGAGGGGATTCTGCCCTTCTACACTGCTCTCATGGGACCTCATCTGGAGTACTGCGTCCGGCTCTGGAGTCCCCAACATGGACATCAACCTTTCGGAGGCAGTCCAGAGAAGGGCCACAAAAATGACCAGAGGGCTGGAGCACCTCTCCTATTAGACCAGGCTGAGAGAGTTGGGCTTTTTCAGCCTGGAAGGGTGAAAAGTGCAGAGCCCCGGGAAGGAACATGGCCGCCGGGCAGCGCCGCGCCCCGGGACTACAGCTCCCGGCATGCCCCGCGGCGCGCCTGCTCCCAGCATGCCCCGCGGCGCGCCTTCCCGCCCTCTGAGCCCGCGGGGACACCGCCCCCGCCCCCCGCAGCAGCCATGGCCGCCTCCCCGGGGCTGCCCCGGCCCAGGGCCAGGCCCCGGAGCCCCGGTGGGGCCGGGAGGAGGAGCGGGAGAGAGGGGCAGAGCGGCAGAGAGGCGGGGACAGGGCCGTGGGGTGGGCGGAGAGGGGCGGGAGAGGGGAGAGGGAGGGGAGGGGACAGAGGGAGGGGAGGGGAGGGGACAGAAGGAAGGAAAGAGGGACAGAGGGAGGGGAGAGGACAGAGGGAGGGGAGGGGACAGAGGGAGGGGAGAGGACAGAGGGAGGGGAGAGTCGGGGGGCGCTGGGCACGCAGTGGGGGGAGGAACAGTCCTGGTGAGGAGTGGGCAGAGGGTTCGAGCGGGAAAGAGATGGGGGAAGGGGAGAGCGGGGGGTGGGAAGGAACACAGTGAGAAGCAGCAGGAGGGAGGGAGGGAGAGAGCAGGAGAAGGGCAGGAAGGGGACAGAGGGACGGACAGACTGCGGCCGGGCGAGGGAGTGGGTGTCACGGAGGAGCAGAATGCCCGTCTCTCACAAGAGGGAAGCACCAACGTGTGTTGTTGAGGTAAAGTGATAATTTGACAAAGACTGCTGGGCTCACGGGGCTCCCTGGGGCCCACACGGATCATTCCATCGATGAAGTATTTTGGGACGTTGAGTGTCCCGCTGGGCCGTGTGTGACTTAAGGCTCCTTTTCCATAATCCATCATCTCTTCCCGCCATCCTGTTTGACTGAGGATAATCCGGGGTGTGGAACAGCCATTGAACTTCTTGTTTTGCCCATTCTTGCCCTTCCTCACACAAGAATGCGAGCCATGGTCACTTTGGATGCCAACTGGAGTAGGCAATGTTGAGAACCACGGCGGGAGCCCTCGCACTGTGTTTTGCCCATGGGCCTTCTGGCACTCGGTGCCATAAGGAACCCAGAGGCTCCTTCTGCTCCCATGAGGATGTGTCGATATCCCGCAGAGGGTTTGAATGGCCCAAGATCATCCATTTGCCGTGGAGACCATAAAGTTTTTCCTTCCCTGATATGCAGAGGTGGTTCTTTAGCAGGGTCGTTGGTCAATTTAGGCCCAACTCTTGGTCTGTGCAGCAAAGCAAAGCACTTCTTTGCCTGTGTCACCTAATTTTTGATGTACCCATTCCCCACCCAATACGACTTCAGATTTAACTGATCCCTGCTTTTATTTTCCTAATTCTGGTCAACTCATGCACCTTGAGGTTCCACTTTGTGTCTTGTTTTATGTTCTTGGCATGAGTCTTCACCCATCCCATACTGAATGGTGTTTTTCCAGCTACAGCTAGTAAGAATTGCCAGTCTTGAGTTCTCCAAACTGGAGACTTGTTTACTTCCCAGTTCAGGGTTTCCCACTGACAGAGCCGTTGGGTGGCACTGGCCCATGCAGCATAGAAGCCTCCATAGATGATTTTTGCTCCATACTGTGCTGCTAAAAGAACTGCTGATAATTCTCCTACTTATGCCCTGCCTTCACCTTCTTCTATTATTTGTTTGCCAGTGCTAATGTTTAATGCAGCGCCTTATACTGCTGTTCCCTGTTTATCCCTTTTGCTGAGTGAATGAACCGTTTTCTGTTGGTGTTCCCTCAGTGAAGGGGCAGTGCATCTAAAAGGTGGTTGTAATGCTAATGGATCTGCATTTATAGGCCACTGTAATTTGGAAAATTTTATATGTCCTCTGGTTGACTTCTTTTCCTGCACAATTCCAGCCCAGTAGGCACATCATTTTGTGACCCTTTTCTCCACCGGCACCCTACGAGGCTGAGCTGCTGCAGAGGGGTGAGTGAGGGTCCCCGGCAGGCTCAGCGGGGCTGGGGCCAGCGAGCACAGCCTGCGGGATGCCAGGATCTCCTTTCCCCAGCAGAGCAGCAGTGGGGGTCCTGCAGCCGCCCCACAGCCTCTGCGCTCTGCCTGTTTGGGTCTGCGCCAGCTGCAGGCGCAGCTCTGGCTGGAGAGGAGCAGGAGCAGGAGAAGGTGCCCACAGCCCTTTCCCTCCCGAATGGCCCCCATGTCTCCCCCGACGGCCTCAGCTCCCCTCCGGGCTCTGGCGGGGCCCTCGGGTGCTGGCGCTGGGTGGCCGTGGCTGGGGAGCGTGGTCCCTCCTGCGGCAGCTTTGGGGAGCCATGGGGGTGGCGTGGCGGTGTCCGTGTCCCTTTGGCAGCGGGGCCTGTCCCCGGGGGAGGTGGGAGGGCTGTCCCGTGCCCTGGGCTGCTGCCCACTGCGCCTGTCTCTGGCACGTGCAGGAGCGGGTGGCAGAGGAGCCCCTGGACTGCCCAGTGCTGCCAGTGCATGGGCGCCTGGAGGAGGTGAGCGGAGGCTGTGCCCCTGGCCAGGGACCCGCTGTGTGTCCCAGCCCGGCTGGCCGGTGCCACCCCAGTGGCCCTGAGCATGGGGCTGGGAGCTGGTGGGGCCGTGGAGTGGAGGGGTTCCGCGGTTTGGGTGTCTCCTGACGGTGTGGGGGGTTGGGGACAAGGAGCCGTGTCAACACGGACGGGGCTGGGCTGTGGTCCCCCAGGAGCTGTGGGGAGGAGGGCGGCTCTGGCTGGCAGTCAGTCCCTGCCTCTGCAGCAGGCTGCTGGGAAGGGGTGGGGGAAGGCAGCTTTGGGTGGGCTTCACCTTTGAGTGCGGGGCTGCCTGCTGCCTTGGGGGAGGCAGGAATGGCAGGAGTTGAAGGCAGTGCTCGCAGGAAAGTGATGGATTTGAGGCTCCTGATTAACACAAAGCCAGGTGTCATGGGAGCTGCTCTGGAGAGGGCTCGTAAATGCCCTGTTTCTTCTTCCTTTTTTTTTTTTTTTTTTTTTTTTTTTTTTTTTTTTTTTTTTTCTGGGCAGGTCGCTGAAGCAACCTCTTAGCAGTCAGGAAAGTTTGAACATGCTGATTGAGTGCTGCCAGTACGTCTTGTCCTTTCCTTCTGTGGTGAGATGGAAATACAAGGGGAGATGAAGGCAACAGCTCAGCACGTGCAGGTACCCACCAGCCCATCCCTGCCCACCTCTGGGTTGGGATCCCAGTGTGCCCTGGCAGCCCCCGTGATGCCAAACCTCCGTCCCCTTCTTCTGCTTTCAGGCTAAGCTAAACTCATATGTGGAGGATCGGAGCTGGATCATGACAGCCCTTCTCGAGGCAGAGGTGACCTCTGCCTGCTCCAACGCCGTGGTCGATGTGAGTAGCCCTCGGGCGACAGGGAAAGCATTGGCCTGTGAAGAGCTGGGACAGAGAGTTGGGGTGAGTGCTCAGTGGGCTGAGGGTTGTGCGGAGCTACAGGGGAGCCTTCAGGGAAGCCTTGGAGAGAGAGGTCACCGAGTGCCACCTCCCCAGGGCATTTCCAGCAGCAGAGGGCAGTCTGGGAATGGCCCTGCTGCTGTTGGAGAGCAGGACCTTGCGTCCAGCGCCAGGGCCTGTGTCCCTCTGTGCCTGAGCCCTCCACACCCAGGAGAGACAGGGTGGGCAGACAAATGGCTCAGATGTGTTCTCTGGCATTGCGGGGCTGCCTTTGCCCTTGCTGCCAGCAGGCAGCTCTCCATGGGGTTTCCCCAAACCCATCCGTTCTGGGGAGGAAATCTACTGCCCAGGACCAGAGAGGAAATCCCCACAATGGCCACATTTAGGGAGGGAGGAGCGGAGGTTCCCAGCCTGAGATTTGTCAGCCACAGAACCTGGCTAGTGATGTCCTTCTGCACTGTGTTTGGGGTCCCGGCCTTCGCTGCCCGTCTTTGGTTTTCCTTGGCAGGGGCCGGAGGCTGGCTTTCCCTCAGCGTGACTCTCCTTTTCTCCTGGTGCTTCATCCAGCCGAGATCATGTACCTGGTGTTGTAGGGGGACTACATCATGTACCTCTCTAAGAAGCCCTGCCTACTCTGCAGCGTTGGAGCGGAGCTGTGACAGGGTCTCTCCTGTTCCTGATTTCTCAGAATATCCCATTGTCTGAGTGTGTCCGTGCCGAGATCTGTGAATCATGCAGGACCGGAACGACAGGACACACCGATGCGATGCAAAGCCGAACATTTATTTCTGCTACGAGCCTGATTTTATAGACAGATCAGCTTAGTTTGCACAACTAGCTAAATGTTAATTGGCTAATTCCCCCGGGCACGAACTGTCCATGCGACCCGTCTTTGTCTTCCATTGGTTCCTTTTGATGTTGCCTTTATGTTGCAAACATCTTGCAATGTCCTGTTATTATTCCGTCTTTGATGGTTACTCCGGCTTTTGGCTCCTTTTCCAGCTGCCAGCTTTCTCTTCTGGTGTCCTTCCCGGCCTCTGTACCCGAGATAAAGGTGCGGCCTAAAACTATCTAATGCCTTGCAATCTCGTGAGGAGTAGAGGCTTACACATTCTGTTTAGACAAAGAGGTAGTTATTATGTTGGTACTGATACTCTGTAGCTTCTGAAGATCAAGGGCAAAGAGGGCTACAGTATTCAGGCACAGCTGCTACTCTGAGCAACTTAAGGTGATGTCAGAGGCATTGCAGTTTCCTTGGCCTACAATGTTAAAAGTTTCATGTTCTATTAAAAGCTCGAAAGCTCGGTTAGTCAGGACCCGGCATCTCCCCCTCTTTTATTCATTTATGGCACAACTGTAAGCGGCTGTTCTACTATGGCAATCAATGGTGTTTGATTAGAAAAGACTCGCCTCACTAATCCTTCTGTCATTTGTTGTAGGCATTCCAATAGGCAGGGTAGAAAAACCAAAATAATGACAATGATTAGTAAGATCAATAAGCCGGTCTTAACTAGCGAAGCAAGCCAGCCCGTGATGCCCCAAGACTTAAACAGCGAGTCTAGCCATGATGCGTTGTCTATGGATACTGCATGTAAGACATGCGCATGTTCCCATATTTTCTGCACACTAGACAAAACAATCCCTGATTGGTCGACAAATGCACAGCAAGAAGCATTAATAAGGGTACAGACACCTCCTGCTTGAGCAGTGAGGAGATCCAGAACCTCACAGTTCTGCCAAACTGTTTCTCTTAGTGATTGAACTTCAATTTGTAATCCGGTAATGGCTGTTGCAGTGGCATTAGCAATAAACTCCATTTCAGCAGAGATATTGATTATGGCACGCTCTAACTGCTGGACACCTAGTGAGGGGAAAAGTGCCCGTACAAAACTATGTAAACCGGTGCTATAGGTAACCAAGGGGTTCACATACCTCTTATAGCGAGTCTGAGCCCAAACTCCTCTTAGAATACCACGCAGGTCATTGTGGTTGAATACTTGTAGGTTGGGCATTAACATGCCCAACGTACAATGCCCAGTCCAGTTCCCGGGGAGCTGTTTTTTGGCGTAGCCATCACCACATAACCACCATAAACCTGCTGGTAAATCACATGTGGCATTAATCTGGAGTGACTGGTTGACACCGCTTCGGGCGTAAAGGCAATCAGTCCACTGTTGCACATTCTCACCCTTGGTACTATTTGCAGGCCCTGCCATGATTGGGTCATACTTTCCATATTTTAGCTTCAGGGAAGTTCAATTACCTACAGAAGTATTAAACTTTCCGTAATAGGGAGCAGTGATTTCATTCCACGATACAGCAGGATTGCCTTGGGTGTAGTTGATAAAAACAACAGTATTATTCAATAGCTGTAACATGAAAGGATGGTGCACAATGGGACTGGACAGGTTTCGGGATTGATAGCTCGTGCTTAACATGGAATATGGGTTGTACTGACTCCAATTTGTAATCGGGATTCCTAGAAGCGGGTTATTAAACTGATCAGACATCCCACAAACCCAACATAACTTTAACTTGGTCACATTGACAGCTTTCTGTACTAACGCGACAAATGAATTCCCTGTAAATGCGGTAAGCCCTACAGAAGCAAGAGCACAGAGCAGGACTGCCCAACTGCGCCACAGGGCGACACTAATGTAGTGAGAGCAGCACCTAGCAAGGCATTGCTGATAAGCTGTTTTCTTGCCACCGGTGTCCCCTCCACACCCGGGACACCGTTCCGGCCCGGCCGCCTCCCGAACCAGCCCCACCGGCGTCCCCCGCCGCACCGGGGCAGGCTGCGCTCGCCCCGGCAGGCCGAGGCTCCCCGCCGGCAGGGTGGCCCGTGGCAGGGACTCTCTCCGGGCGCTTTCCCACCCGCCCGGCCCCGCACAAGGCCCCGGGCTTTCCCGCCACGCATCCGCAGCGCCGGCCCCGTCCTCTCCCCTCTCGCTCCAACTTTCCTCACCCCTGTCCCCCCCCGCTCCCTGCCTGGGCCTCTTCTCCTCGGCTTCCTCCCTCCTTTTCGGTGCTTCCCCCTTCTCAGCTCCTCTGTCCCCCTTCTCCGTGTTTTTTGACTGATATTCCGTGGTCCGCCACTCTATTCCCCGTTTCCACGCTGCTCTTTCCTCCTCCCCCACTCCACTACCGAACCTGCCCCGTAAGTATTCATCTGCATCCAGTAAAGACATTTCCCCGTCCTCCAACATGCGGCAGACCCAATTACGCTGCTTATGCTCAGAAACCCCCACCACCCTCAAAGGATCCTCAGCAGACCTTGCTTTCGGCGCCTCCGCTTCATTAAACACGACCTTTTCACTTCCCCCCACTCCATCAGAAACCTCCCCAAACACCGCCTGTTCCAAAGTTTTAATTCCAGTAACTATGGATTGTTGCACTCGCTTATAAGCGTCCTTCACCACGGTGTTTTTCGAGCCTCGGTCTAGTCGTTTCATTTCCTCTGGAAGCCCCAGCATTAACTCTTCCTGTCCTTGCAGCATCTGTCGCAGGTCACTCGCAGGATAAGGGTTGTCAGCACTGTTGTACTCCATGGGCTCGTTGCACTCCGGGTCCGTGGTGTTTTGATACTCCGGGTTTGCTGGTGCCGCAGGAGTCATGGGCGGCGGAGCAGCAGGGGCACTTGGTCCGAGGGGAACATGATTGATATCATCTTCCTCTTCCCAAAGCCCTTCTTCCTTTCGTTGCGCTGGCCAGGCGGTTAAATCCTCCTCTCCACTCGTCTCCACTGAGAGGGAGGCTCTGGCAGCCAATACGATGGCCGCTTCCCCTCTCAGGGTAGCCACCATAGTTTTGACTCGCTGGTATATGGGAGCTAAGTGTTTAGCGTCCTTATTGCCCGCTTGCACTGACTCCCATAACTCCATGCCCACCTTCTTCCAAACTTCAATATCATATAGCTGGCTAGGGGTTTTTAGAAGTCCACGATGCCGACACCACAGTAACAATGTCTCTATCTCGGCCGTAGTGAGGTCTTCTCCCAGCCTTTTTGCCACTCGCAGCAAAATTTGTACCGCTGCTTTTTCAACCGCCGATACGGCGGACTCCATACTGCCACAGTCCCTTAATTTCCAAGGGGCGGATCCGCTCCTGCCTCTCTCGGGCAGCCCGGCTTACCTCAACACTGGCCGGCAGTATCCCTGCTTTCTTCGGCACGTAGGCGAATCACGTTGGGGTCACCAATTGCCGCCGTCGCCGAGATCTGTGAGTCATGCAGATCCGGAACAACAGGACACACCGATGCGATGCAAAGCCGAACATTTATTTCCGCTACAAGCCTGATTTTATAGACAGATCAGCTTAGTTTGCACAACTAGCTAAATGTTAATTGGCTAATTCCCCCGGGCACGAACTGTCCATGCAACCCACCTTTGTCTTCCATTGGTTCCTTTTGATGTTGCCTTTATGTTGCAAACATCTTGCAATGTCCCGTTATTATTCCGTCTTTGATGGTCACTCCGACTTTTGGCTCCTTTTGTAGATGCCAGCTGTCTCTTCTGGTGTCCTTCCTGGCCTCTGTACCCGAGATAAAGGTGCGGCCTAAAACTATCTAATGCCTTGCAATCTCGTGAGGAGTAGAGGCTTACACATTCTGTTTAGACAAAGAGGTAGTTATTATGTTGGTACTGATACTCTGTAGCTTCTGAAGATCAAGGGCAAAGAGGGCTACAGTATTCAGGCACAGCTGCTACTCTGAGCAACTTAAGGTGATGTCAGAGGCATTGCAGTTTCCTTGGCCTACAATGTTAAAAGTTTCATGTTCTATTAAAAGCTCGAAAGCTCGGTTAGTCAGGACCCGGCACAGGGACTTGGGGCTTTTTAGTCTAGAAAAAAGAAGACTCAGGGGGGATCTTATCAATACTCATAAGTACTTAAGGGGAGGGTGCCAGGTAGACGAGAATAGCCTTTTTTCAGTGGTGCCCAGTGATAGGACTAGAGGTAACGGGCACAAACTGGAGCACAGGAAGTTCCGTCTTAACATGAGGAGGAACTTCTTTACTCTGAGGGTGGCAAAGCACTGGCATAGGCTGCCCAGGGAGGTTGTGGAGTCTCCCACACTGGAGACATTCAGAACCCGCCTGGATGCCGTCCTGTGCCACTGCTGTAGGTGTCCCTGCTGTGGCAGGGGGGTTGGACTGAGATGATCTCCAGAGGTCCCTTCCAACCCTGACGATACTGTGATACTTAAACAGCGCAGTTTATTTTAGCAACAGTACATAAGTTCTTATGGATTGCCGGTGATAAATACACTGTCTGCGAAGCACGGGCAAATAAAAATGTTGTTAGTTATACAAAACGCGCGACAAAGTTATATACAGTACAGCCTGGCTATAAACATGGGAAAAAGGCTCTCTAGCGAGAGTTCTAAGTTTTTTGAGGAAACACTTGGTATAGTCTAAGCCTTACCCAAAGGCGTCCCTATGCGGGGGAAGAAAGGCTCAGCCCGTCGGCTGGTCCCGGAAGTCAAAGGCAGTTTTGATGGAGTCCCCCTCGACTTGTTCACGATGGTGTCTTCCCTAATATTCCCCCTTTTTTGGGCTATTTTTATACTATTTTTTGCCTTCAAGGTGGAGTTTGAGTGACTTTAGTCATAAATACTTTTATTATGATTGGTGTAAAATTCTCTCGCTTCGTATTTCAAGGTATAGTTTATCAAAAATTCAGGGCGCAGACTCAAGGAGGAGTGGTCGCACCTTGGAGGCGGGTAGCCTTTGGGATGGAGGTGTGTTTAGGTATTATAATGACATTATAATGAGCAAAGTTCACACAAAGGACAGCATTTTGTCAAAATTTGACAAACTGTTGGCTCAGGGTAGCAAGGGAGCAGCTTATCAGTTCCATAGGACCATCTTGTTCCCATATCTGCTGATTATCACAGGGCTTGGCCGTGGAATCTCCACCCCACTCCATCCCCGTGTTGCTCTGCGAGCGATATTGTGCAGGGAATCACCGATGTAGTGGATTCTTTGCAGACCAGCTGTGGCTGTGTTCTACCCTAGAAGCCTTTTTGATTTTAAGCCTTTTTCCTTAATGTGTGAACAATGCTGTGTTTTGGTTATTTTAGTAATTATTCCACACGTGGACTTCACCCCCCCCCCAGGGAAGAAGCCTCCACTCATGTCCACACGTGTATCCACACACCTCCACACACATGCACTCATGTCCACACACTTTTCCACATGTGTCTGCTAGTGTCTACATGCTTCCACTCATGTCCACACAAATATCCACACATGTCCACACGCCTCCACGCATGTCCACTTGTGTCCACACACATTCCCGCACATCTGCACGTGTCCACACGCTCCTATTTGTGTCCACACATGTGCACTCACATCCACACACATGTTCACTCTCTTCCACACATGTCCACACACATGTCCACTCATGTCCACATGCCTCCACGTCTGTCCACTAGTGTGCACGCATGTCCACACACCTCCACTCATGTCCACACACATGTCCACATGTGTCCACACACACCTGCACATGTCGACACGCCTCCATACGCTTTCACTCATGTCCTCCCATGTCTACGTGCCTCCACCCGTGCCCACACACCTCCACATGTGTCCACAGGCCTCCACACGTGTCCACTCATGTCCACATGCATCCACTCGTGTCCACACATGTGTACACACACATGTCCACACAACTCCACACGTCCACTCATGTCGACGTGTTCCCACACACCTCCACATGTGCACACACCTCCACACGCTTCCACAGCCCCACATGTGTCCACTCATGTCCACACAGGTGTCCACACGCCTCCACACATGTGATCCCATGTGGGGGGTGGGGTGGGCGTGGTGGGCGTGCACCCCCCCCCCCCCCCGTGGCGCTGCCCCTCCATTTCTTGCGGAGAAATATGCTCACGCAGAGACATGGCGAGGCGGGGGTGTGGCACACAGACACCTCAAACTGCCACGGGTGGAAGCGTATCTCCACACTTTCTGCCCCCGGCAGCGTCTCTGAGACCCCATGCCCACATCCCCCCCTCCCCGTCAGGGGTGTGCCTACCCACATGTACCTCCACCCTACACCCAGGATTACCCTCTGCCCGCCCCTTCTTCCCCCACACCATCCCCTGACCCCAGTACCTTGACAACCACCCACCCTCAGTAGAACCCCACATCTTCATGCTAGACACATCACGTGCTTTGCACACAGAGAAGCAAATCAGCATGTACAGCTGTGACAGAGGGGGTCGCGCCGTAGGTAGGGGAGAGGTTTGATGGTCCATCGCGGTCACAATGGTGTGGTTGAGAGCCCCTGGGTGAGGATGAGGGGGATGGAAAACAAAGCCGATGGCGCAGTGGGTGTCTGCTGGCCATCGCCCGGCCGGGATGCCGGCACCGAGGCGGTGTTCTGTAGGCGATTCGGAGACGTCTCTGGGTCGGTAGCCCTTCTCCTTAGGGCCGACTTCAACTTCCCAGTTGAAATCAGCTGGGAATCCCTTGCTGCTGTGAGGAGCAGGGCTGGGAAATTCCTGCGGTTTGTGGGAGCCGAGAACTCCTTGTGACGAGTCCTCAGGGAGCCAACTGGGACCGATGCCCTCCCAGACTGGCTGGGTGTGATGGGAGAGGGACTCGTGGGAGATGGCATGGTCTTGGCCCAGCTCCTCCTGGGGAGGGACCAGGTTGACAGGGGCAGGGGTGCCACTGCTGCAAGTGCTTTTTGTTTTAAATAGTATTTTTCAGGGGGAAAAAAACACAAGTTGATTCAGCCAAGCTGTGTGGGGACCAAGCTTCATCAGCAGCGTCTTTGTGCCCCACGGCAAACGCATTTGTTGCTATTGCCTGCGTTTCTGCGTGCAGCATTGGCTGGAGTGACGCAGAGACAGCAAAAAGGACCTCAAGGGAGCGAGGTAAGTCATGCAGTGTCACTCGGTGGCACGCTTTCCCCCAGCCCTGCCTCGAGTCCTGCCATCAGGACTTTCAGTCTCCCAATCAGGAAACAATCAGCCCTGGGTCCCCCTGGAGGGGGCCGCGCTTTCCCCGGGTGCATGACACCTGGGAGGAGACGGTACCCGCCGCTGCACGCTCCCAGAAAGGGACTGGATTCTGCACAACAGCCGATGATGAGACGCTGGGTCTGTTTGTGCTCTGTGGGACCCCAGGGACTGGGTTAGTACATCCCCTTCTCGTACTTGGAGGATTTGGCACTACCAAGGACACCCTGGTAGGAAGAGAGGCCTCTCGCTACGTGAACAGTGGGTGGCGTGGGGGAGTCGGGACAACTCCCGCCGTGAACTGGAGGCCAAAGATCTCTCCTTGCCTGTATCCTGTTAATTAAACAGATTGCTCTCTGTTAGCGAGGCACCTCTGGCTGCACGACTGTGCGAAGCCATCTGCTGTGTAACTCGCGGCCGGGACCGACGTTGGGGGCGGGAAGGCGACAGCGCTTCTAAAAATGTAAAACTTTATTTCGTTTCAGAGCGCAGCTGAACAGCCCCGCTCCTCGACACACCCCGTCCTAACGCCTCCTCTTGACTCGATGCCGTGGGAAAGGCATCAGCCCTATCTGTGGGAGTTTGCCTTGTGTTTAGGCAGGAAGGTGAAGTTGGTAGGCACAGGTCCCAGAAGCAGCTCACTGGAAGAAAGAAAGAAAAAAACAAAAAAACACATTAAAAAAACCCCAACAAAGTAGAGGTTTGTGTTGAGTACAACAGAGCTACCGGTACCCAGCTGCTGCGTGGCCCTGTGGCTCTACAGCGATGGTGACTGCAGTCAGATGTGGCAAACCAAGCCTTTACCCTCCCGAAAATTTCGGGCTGCTGCACAAAACCACCTCCGGTGCTGAGCTTTAACCCTGATCCACAGTACTGGAGGGACGCAGCCTCCCAGTAAGGGCAATGCCCTTCCTGCTGGGGAGTCGCCGAGAGTCGGTGCCAAAATGGGCTCCTAAGTTTGGTGACCTGAATACCAGCCTCATCGCTGGCAATGACATGCCTAAAATCAATGGGAGCCTCTGAAAAGCTCCTCCCCACCTCTCGCTGTGCTTGTGCAGAGCCAAAACCCTGTTAGTGCCAGAAAGTATTAAGGGCAGATCCTAAAATGATGTAAGCCAGTTGTATTGCGATCAGATTTATCCTAGCTTAAGACTTCAACTATTTCACACTTTGGAACACACGTTGTGTTTTCAGTGCAGAGTAATTTTCTTTATAGTCAAGGAGGCTTAACTTATTTCCTGGACGCTGGTTCAATACAGCATCACTAAAACTTTCCATAAGACATGTCAGAGACAGAATATCCCAGCAGGGCACAGAACTGCATAGCAAGAGCCTGAATCTACAGCACAAAAGCAGAACCAGAGAGCGCGCAGGGAACCCTGCTTCTGGTTAGCATCTCCTTAAAATGAGCTTTAATGAATACACCTAAATTGCTTCAAAATTTTAAGTTCTTACAGCTATAAATGTATGGCGCTGTAAAGCTCACAGGTTACAAAGCTTTGTGCAGCCTAACGCAGGCAGGTTCCGCTTGAAAAATGGCATTTAAAAATTCGCATCAAAACTTGCAACGTGGTTTTAGGCAGCTCTTCCCAGTACTAACAAAATGGACGAGGATTAGCAAAACCAGAGAAGGCCGTAGCCATGCTCTATTTTTTGCTAATCGCCATTTCCACGAGATGGGAAACAGCAGCTGGCTGCTCCAGCTCTCGTTTTAGCCGGCTTTGAGCTTGCAAAGTCATTTCAAGCCAGTGCATGAGGACTTGTAGATGTGGGGAAGAAGAGGTTCCTGCACTTTGTTGAGTGAACTCAGAAATTGGATAATGAAAAACGGGGAAAACGCTCGGCTCTCCTAATGCGGGGATGGGGACTGCCTTCCTGCTCGGCATCTGGCCGGGCCCGGCCGGGTGCGACTGCCCGGGCAGAGCCGACGGCCTGAGGCATCCCATCGTCGCGCTCTCCCCTGTTGGTTCCTACGACTGTGACTGTGCTGGGATGAACAGCGTGTCATGAGAGAGGTCAGCTGTTCTCCATCTGCAGCGGGTACTGGCTGACCTGCTGCAGCAGATACAGGATTGAGCGCGCTCTTTACGGCAAGTTCAAGCTCAGTTAAAACCTCGAAGTAAAGCACTGGTTAACCCTCGCTGCTTTCTTACAACCTCTCTAACTGACAGGAAAGCATCATCAGCCTCTCTGGAGGATGCACAGTGACTTTGCGGGGCTCTGCCGTGTCCCTTCCTAGCCATTTAAATGAAACTCAGTGCTTCATTACCTTATTTTAATCCAATTGTCCACGTTTTGGCTCGCCATCAGCGTCTCCAGGTAGTCTCTCCCCATGTAGTAAGGTGGCCGCTCGTTAATTTTCTGAGGTAGGTGTTCCAATAAGCCGACTGGAATATACCTGCAATGAAATGTAATGGCACTGTGCGCTATTGCTCAAACGCTCCAGGCTCACTGCGGTAAAGATCCTCTCAGCTGGGGAGAATTACCTGCACAGGAACGAGAGCCATTCCAGCAGGAACTTCCTGGTCTTCTCCACTCCCTGAGTGTCTGACCCCCAGTGCTCGAGGCCGTCGTTGGTGAAGTCTTTGAGGATATCAAACCTCTCGCTGGAGGAGATATCCCAGTGTCTCTGTTCCTTTATTTCAGTGAAAAGCCACGGTTTGATGAGTGCCCCTCTGTAGCCAAAAAAAAAAAAAAGTGCTTTGTTATTCCCATGACTGACGCTTCTGAAGATGCCAACAAATTTAAGAGACTTTCCAGGACTTATCTGCCAGTCAATGATGCTTTAATTTTTTCTTTTCAAATTCAATAGGAAGCTGCTGTTAGTTTCCCCAGACGCAAACTGATTTTACCAAGTTTCAAGGAGTAGTTTAACCAAGAGGAAAATTTGGTTGGGGTGTTTTGGGTTTGTTTAGATACAGAGCTCAGAAGCAAAGGGGTAACACGGGCACTTGCCTTGCAATCATAATTCCCGAAACGCCCATCTGCATGGCTCGATTAGCATCTTCGTAAGACAAAATATCACCGTTTCCTGTCCAGAAGGAAGGGAGAAGCCAGAGGTCAAAGCGATACATGAGGACAAGTCAAAATGAGTTAATCCAGGCATGGGATAAAATTCAAAATGGACACAGGGTCCAAAAGCCAGATTGTCCGTAGAGGCTCCGGGGCTCATGTTTAGAGACTCCCAGGGATGTTTCTGATTAATATTCCCCTTACAAGGACAAGGAGAGCCTTCTCCTCTCTTCTTCTCCATTCCCAACTCCTACCCTGAAGGTTTAGCTGGGACTGTCTGTGCCGCGGCGCCCAAGGCAGAAAGCACCTGCTAAAAACCAAGCGGTTTGTGTCCTGCCTCTCCCTTCGCCTCCTACTCTGCTCAGTGCTCGTCACGCCTGGCCCCCAGCGCACGGGCAGAGCTGGGCTGCACAAGAGCTGCTGGTAACTTCTTCCATCATGTCATCAAAAGATGATGAGGGGATTGGAGCATCTCTCTGATGAGGAAAGGCTGAGGGCCTTGGGGCTTTTTAGTCTGGAGAAGAGAGGACTGAGGGGGGATCTTATCAATGCTGATAAATACTCAAAGGGAGGGTGCCAGGGGGACGGGAACGGTCTTTTTTCAGTGGTGCCCGGTGACAGGACAAGAGGGAACGGGCACAAACTTGACCATAGGAAGTTCCATCTAAACATGAGGAGGGACTTCTTCCCTGTGCGAGTGGCAGAGCAGTGGCACAGCTGCCCGGAGAGGTGGGGGAGTCTCCCACTCTGGAGCCATCCCAAACCCGCCTGGACGCCGTCCTGTGCCACTGCTGGAGGTGACCCTGCTCTGGCAGGGGGTGGACTGGGGGAGCTCCAGAGGGCCCTTCCGACCCTCACCACTCTGGGATTTTGTGTGATCAGCAGCAATAGGGATACTCCAACCTTTCCCCCAGGCCCTTGGGAGCCTGCTCTTTTTCTTTTGTAAAGGTATTTCAAATCAAACATGCAGCACTTTCAGTCCACATGATAAAACAACAGAAACACCTACCAAAAAGAGGCATGGGGCTTGCTATTTTAGCACATTCTGCTATGTAGTCCCAGTCAGCGCCCCTCGTGTACCGCTGTTCCCTGGATCGGCCGTGAAGCTGGAGAAGAAAGTCACAGAGAGACCTCACCGAATGCCCCGGAGGAGGCCGGGCATAACGGGAGCGCTGGAGGAATGTGCCTCAGCAAAGGCAACGACACCAGGCTGGGGTAAAGGATCCCTCTGGACGCACAGCCCAGTCAGCTGCTAACATGCCGGGCTGCGGAAGCGGCTAGCAGAGCTGAGAAAGGGCTGGATGCTTTCGGAGTAAGCTTTTGGCTATTTGCAAGCAAGAGCAAGAACTGACTGCCCACAGTGAAAGGGAATATTCACTGTGGGCAGGAACTACTCATCCCCATGCAAATGAGATGGTCCCTCCCTTCCCCAGCCCTGCAATAACGAGGCTTATTGGGCTGAGACCTCTGTTCCAGAGCACTGCAGGAACCAGCCCCCTTTGTAACGGATATAAAGCTGAGGAGCACCTAGGAAAACGCTCTGTGCATCTGATTTTTTCTCTGTTATCAGCAGAAAACACTAAAAGGTAGTACGCAGCTGGTCAAAGGGGTTTGAAAGAGCTGCTCAGCTGTGGGGAAGGGTAAGGTCACCCTCACATCATGCTCTAGGCTGACATGCAGAGTTCCCCAGGCACCAGCCGACAATGTCACACCACAGCAAGTATCCCTGTACCGTGACCATGGATGCTCCCCACTCCCGGATCTTGGGGATTATTTTATGAGCCACATTAATCTTTTCTTGCACGCCCGTCCGTATGTTCACACTCAGCGGGACATCCAGCACCTGCAGAGATGGGAGAGTGAGGCCAGGCTGAGGCAGGAGTCGGCTCCATCAGCTCATCTCCCACTGCCGGTAGGTGCTCTGACTCACCGAGTTCATCCCTCAGACAATCTGTTCAAACTTGTTGGACCGAGTCATCAGAGCACAGCCTCCTCCCTGGGAGACAAAAAGCGGCGTAGTCAAGGCTTTCTGCTTCCTTGCATAGTGCAGAGCCTCCTTGGAGCTGCTCAACAGCAGCCCTCTACTCAGGGAATGCAGGTAAGACTTGCAGCATCTCAAGACTTGGGGAAAGGGGACTCTTCAACGAAATGAAAACCCATAGCCCTTTTCCCTCCCAACTCCTGCCTGCTGCCGGGGAGAGACAGCTAACCATTCCCTGCTCTTCGAACAGCTTGTTTGCCTTCTCGCTGAAGTCTACTGCCCATAAATGAACTGGAAGCTCTGGATTAGACCGGCAGGAGCAGATCGGGTAACAGGAGATGAGGCAATGGAAAAGCATCTATTGAAGGAAGCAAAATGTGCCGCAGAATGTCTTCTTACCTTCTTGTAGACCAGGTCAATGGGACACCCAACACTGATGTCTACAAAGTCCACTTCAATTGTCTGGTTCAGGAGCTCGGCACATTTGGTCATCGTGTCTGGAAACGCTCCCTCCAGCTACCAGAGGGGGACAGGATGGATGAGTTCAAGGAAGCAGCTTTTCTCCTCAGAAGTGAGTTATCATTTGTTTGGTTACCCAGATGATAGCACTCACCTGCACCCCAAAAATATCTTCGGTATGATGCCGTTTGAGGAGAGCCCACTCGGAGGACTGGCCCTGAAGCAGGTTTGTGCACACAGCCATCTCTCCACAGGTGACGTCTGCCCCAAAGTGCTTGCATATCCTTCGGAAAGTGAGGTTACCGCACTGAAAGAGACAGCAGAGAGACAGTTTGTCATGAGATTTGCTCTGTTCCAAATGTGGCAACGGCAAATTTTGTCAAAAGGAGAGAATTATCTACCTACCGTGGTCAGTGGAGCCAAGTAGAGCTTGCCTTGGATTTCCAGCTGGAAAACAACAAGGATGGAAGAGCGTGTTAGGAGAGCTGAACCAGCAGTGGTTAAACAGAAAGACATTCCAGTTAGCAATCTTATCACTTGCCTGGGGTAAAAGTCAGTGGGAAACCCAGGAAGTCACTGTTTTTTCTTTGAGAACCTCAACTATTCCAAGAGAATGTATAGTTTGGATACAAGAACCAGAAACTTGAACCGCTCAATTTGTTTTCACTGCTCAGCTTGGAGAAAACTCAAAGGCGTTACAGATATAGAGGGATGCAAGACTGGCTAACAGATGCGAGGATGGAGGTGACGACGAGAGGAAGGAGGCAATGCTCTCACCCAAGGAGAGCACCATGCGGTACACACAAACTAACCAGCCCCAGCCTCAGCTCTCCTTGCAAATCACGTCCACCCTCACTGAGAGCTCAGCTCCTGTTCTCCCTCACGTGCAAGGGACTGCAGCTTCTCTTGGTTCTCACCACTCCAAAGACAACACCGCAGCCCCAAGAGCTCACCTTCCTGCATCCTTCCCCTCTCATGACAGTAACACGGTCCCCGGGCAGCTCTGTCCTCTGCCTGCCTCTCACCCAGCTAAGAGGTCTCTTTGGTCTTCCCAAGCACAATCTCAACCACTTAACAGGTACACGAGAGACGTCAGCCCTCAGCCAAATTCTCACTGCTCACCTTCTTCTTCTCACATATCCGCAGCTTTATAATGTCTTCATCTGTCACCGGGCCCGCTGTTTTCACAGAGGAAGCTTCGTCGCCAGCTGTGGGGCTGGGACTCTTCAAGGCGTCTGGTTTGGGATCTTCTCCCTGCTCCGGTAGCACAGGACATTCAGGGCTGTCTCCCAGACCCTCCTGGGGTGATGTGCAGTTGGACACCTCTTGCTCCTCTGTAGAACGCCCCGTGGCTTTGGCTCCCTTCCCACCACCACCATGGGGCTTGGCCAAACCACGGAGGTACTCATCAGCCCTCTTGAAGCTAAACTTCCTCTTGCGCAGCTGGTGCTGGAGGTCCTTGGAGAGGTTGTTTCTCACCGGCGACTTCCCTTCCCACTGCTTGGCCAGGTCCGTGTTGATGATGTTCTGGTAGCCATCTCCGAGGTGGGCCTGGGCAAAGCGGCAGGTGATGCCGTAAATGCACTTGCCAAAGGTTTCAAGAAGCACGCAGCTGCGACCCAGGTCAGCCGGCTTCGCGGCCATGTACTCGCCAACGTCGTGAAGGAAGCAGCACCGCGGGCCAAAGTAGCACTTCTCTGCACACCCCTTAAAACAATAAAGAGAAGGTTAAAACCTCTGCCCTCTGCTTGCCTGCCCGGGCACGCCTTTACCTTCCAGCATAAGCGAGGTGAGCCTGGGTCTGCCCCAGCCCAGAGAGGGACCAGAACTGCTCTGAGCACCCATCGCTCCCTGGGTGATGTCAGGTGCCCCATGAAACGCTCCCAGGAAGCTGATTGCTGGAACGTGCTGCAGAAGGGCAGTGGTGTACGCGCTTGAGGGGGACATTACAGCACTACTGCTTCAGTGAAGCTGACACTTGACTTGTCCCGTTCAGCTCATCCTGCCTCCCCCTCTCCCAACCAGCCAACAGAGGTGGTTTTGTCAGCACAGCCCCCTGCTGCGCTCTCCCTGCTGGAAATTTGCCCTGCTGCGGCTCTATCTTCAATGTGCTTCCCTAGACTTAAAAATAAATGGAGCAGGAAGGGCCCACCGGGGTCCCAAACTCCCCGCCCCAGAGCAGCGCAGAGCGGGGCCCCCACACCCTACCTGCGTTACTGATGGGCACAGCCTGCTCTGCTCGTAGTGGTTGGGTTTCATACACGGCCTCCTCTTGTTCTGCCCCCTGGCCCGCTTCCGCTCCACGGGCCCCTTCTCCTCTGCTCCAGCATCCTCTTGGCTTTCCCCATCCTGACCGAGGTCCTCTGACTTCACCCGTTTGGCAGGGGGCTCGCCCTGGCAGCTGCTGACCTCCTCCTTCTTCTCTTCGACCTTCTCCTCCTCCTCCTCCTCCTCCTCCTCCTCGCCCCCGCTGCTGGGCTCGCCCCCGGCTCGCAGGTAGGCATGGAACTGCTCCTTGGAGGCGAGGAACCTGCGGAGACGCAGCACCCGTGTGACCCCAGTGATGGTGGGCAGCAGGAGATGGGGGACAGGGGTCTGCCTGCGGGGAGGGGGGGCTGCCAGGGGGATGGCAGGGCCCGGCGCATACTGGGGCGGGAGGGTTTGGAGGGGCCTGGCACATACTGGGGGGCTATGGGGTGGCCTGGCAGGTATTGGTGGGGAGAGAGGGGCCTGGCATGTACCGCGGGGGTTACGGAGGGGCCTGGCACATACTGGGCAGCTGGGGGGGAGCTTGGCACGTACTGGAGAGTTACAGGGGGAGCTGGAACGTCCCAGGGGGTTATGGGGAGCCTGGCACGTACCAGTGTGGGTTACGGAGGGGCCTGGCACATAGCTGGGGGGGCTGGGGGGGGGACTGGTTACGTACTGGGGGATTATGGAGGGGCCTGGCATGTACCAGCGGGTTATGGCGGGGGCATGCCAGGTACTAGGGGGTTTATGGACGAGGCCTGGCATGTACCGGGTGGTTTGTGGAGGGGCCTGGCAGTTACCGGGGGGTTATGGAGGGGGCCTGGCACGTACCGGGGGGTTATGGAGGGGGCCTGGCACGTACCAAGGGGTTTATGGAGGGCTCTGGCACCTTCCGGGCAGTTTATGGAGGGCCCTGGCATGTACCGGGCGGTTTATGGAGGGGCATGGCAGTTACCGGGGGGTTATGGAGGGGGCCTGGCACGTACCGGGGGGTTATGGAGGGGGCCTGGCACGTACCAAGGGGTTTATGGAGGGCTCTGGCACCTTCCAGGCAGTTTATGGAGGGCCCTGGCATGTACCGGGCGGTTTATGGAGGGGCATGGCAGTTACCGGGGGGTTATGGAGGGGGCCTGGCACGTACCGGGGGGTTATGGAGGGGCCTGGCAGTTACCGGGGGCGTTATGGAGGGCCCTGGCACGTACTGTGGGGGGTTCTGGGAGGGCTGATCACGTACCGGGGGGTTATGGAGGGGCCTGGCAGTTACCGGGGGCGTTATGGAGGGCCCTGGCACGTACTGGGGGGGGTTCTGGGAGGGCTGATCATGTACCGGGGGTTTATGGAGGGGCCTGGCAGTTACCGGGGGGTTATGATGACGTGCGGAAATCAGACTCCACAACCGCGAGGTTGTAAAGTAGGTATGTTTTTATTCAGCGCTGGGCAGCACGGGGAGTCATCCCACCAAATTCATGCGCCCCTAACGCAGCAGCTCACATCATATTTATGCAGCAAAGTGTTACATATTCATAAGGTTTCGCAATACGCCTATACATATTAACTATCTATCCCGCTTCGTATGCAAATGAGCCATTTCCGTGATCTCCTCCCCACCGAGCATGCGTGGTTTCTTCTGGTGGTGGTTGTTGAGGGTCGAGAGGATGAAGGCAAACCCTCTCTTCTTCATCACCGCAAGTGACTCTTTATGGCTGCGTAAGCTCGGTCTCTCTTTTATCAGACTCCACAACCGCAAGGTCAGTTCCAGCAGGTTTCTTTAGCAAGGCCGGCCATGACTGTTCTGTTCTTCTCTGCAACTCCCCTCTGCTATTTCCTGATTAAACGTCTTACACGGTGGCCGAGGTTATAATTGGGTTAAGCAATGCAATGGCTACAAGGTTATAGGTATATGTTTTGCGTCAAGCATGTTCCCTCCTGCTATTAGCCCTTAAGTGTTAGTTCTCTCTATCAATCCCCCCTTTTCTAAAAAGTAAGTAAATTCATTTACTTTATGTTAGTGCCCTTTATATTATTCCGTTCCTTTCTAGGCTTTTTATAAGATTTTTACCTACTTCGACTTGTTGTCGGAGTTGTTGAGCATATATCAATTGCCTCATTTGTTTTATCATTCGCAAGTTTAAAACATATAACACTATGGCAAAAGGGCTCAGTCCTTCCTTTGCTCTTGGCCTAGTTTGTATGCGCAAAAGAGCCAAGGGAAGAGACTGAGGCCAGGCCAAGTTAGTTTCCTGTCCCAATTTTACAATTTGCTGTTTGATTAGGTGGTTCATTTTTTCTACTTGACCACTCGACTGAGGGCGATATGGGGTGTGAAGCTGCCAATCTGTTTCCAAATAGCGGCTAATTTGTTGTACTACTTTCGAGATGAAATGTGGCCCTCTATCGGATGATATGGTTGCCGGAACCCCAAAGCGTGGTATTATCTCTTGTATTAATATTCTGCTTACCTCCCGAGCTTTGGCCGTCCTGGCAGGGAATGCCTCTGGCCAACCTGAAAAGGTATCAGTTAATACCAATAAGTATCGATACCCCCCTTTTCTTGTGAGTTCTGTGAAGTCATTTTGCCATTGTTGCCCAGGCCCGTTGCCTCTCCCAATATTGCCTATTTCTGGTTTGGGGGTGTTCTTAGGATTAGTCTGGAGGCAAAGCTCACACTGCTGAGTCACTTGTCTCACAGTGGTGTATAAGTTTCTAGCTACGATTTCTCTAATTAGGTGTTTATATAAGGCCTCTGCTCCCCAATGCCTCTTTCTGTGTTCTTCTCTTACTAGAGACCATGTTAGATGGGAGGGAACGATTAGTTTCCCTTGTGGGGTGAGAGCCCACCCCTCTTTGTTGTATGACCCTTCTAAGTCTATGATAAGTTTCTGATCCTCTTTAGTATATTCTGGCTTATCTTCTAGGGAAATTCGTCCATCAGGGACCAAAGCCCCTTCTGTTTTTACCTTTGTTTTGGCTACCTGTTTTGCCTCTCTGTCCGCCAGCTCATTTCCTCTTTCCAACTCCGAGTTTACTTTCTGGTGAGCCTTAATGTGCGTGATTGCCACTTTCTCAGGGAGTTGGACTGCCAGCAGTTTCAAGATCTCCTCTGCATGCTTGATGTTTTTGCCCTGTGAATTCAATAGTCCTCTCTCTTTCCAGATAGCTCCATGTGCATGTACAACCCCAAAGGCATATTTTGAGTCTGTATAGATATTCACAGCTTTGCCTTCGGCCAATTCCAAGGCGCGGGTCAAAGCAATTATTTCTGCCTTCTGAGCAGAAGTATTCATGGGCAAAGGTCCTGACTCTATTATTTCTTGACTGGTGGTGACGGCATACCCAGCATACCTTTTACCATTTAGGACATAGCTGCTTCCATCCGTGAACCAATTCTCTGTGTTCTCCATAGGACTGTCTCTCAGGTCCAGACGGCTCGAATATGTTGCTTCAATGGTTTCCAGACAATCATGATGCACTGGTTCTCCTGTATTCCCACTGAGGAAAGAAGCTGGATTGACAATGTTAGTGATTACAATTTCCACATCATCTTGTTCCACCAGTATGGCCTGATATCTCAAGAATCTTTGTGGGGACAGCCGGTGTCCTCCTTTCGCTTCCAGTACTGAGGATACTGTATGGGACACTAACACAGTCATTTTCTGGCCCAAGGTGAACTTTCGGGCTTCCTGGATGTTTAATACTACAGCCGCAACTGCCCGCAAGCATCCAGGCCAGCCTTTCGCAGTTGTATCCAATTGCTTGGAGAAATATGCAACTGCTTGCCGATACGGGCATAGATCTTGTGCCAATATCCCTAAGGCAATTCCCTGTTTTTCGTGAGAGAAAAGGATAAACGATTTACTCACGTCTGGGAGTCCCAAGGCTGGAGCTGACATCAAGGCCTTTTTTAACGACTCGAAGGCCTGTATGGTCTCTTTAGTCCATTTAAGGGGTTTCTGTTCCGTAGTCATTAGGGTATACAGGGGTTTGACAAGCAGCCCATAATTATAAATCCACAGCCGACACCACCCAGTCATTCCCAGAAAAGTTCGTAGTTCCTTCACTGTCTGCGATCATATTTGGGGTTTGGCATATTGTCTCTTTTCGGGCCTGTCCCAAAGTCCTTTGTCCGGCACTGATCTCATAGCCCAAATATATCACCGTGCACTGCGCCACTTGGGCCTTCTTCTTAGATACCCGGTATCCTTGGAGTCCTAAAAAATTCAGCAGACTCACTGTCCAGGTTATACAAGCATCCTCTGTCTTGGTGGCAATCAAGAGATCATCTACATATTGTAACAGTTTCCCTTCCTCGGGTGGAGCTTCCCAAGACTCTAAATCTTTTGCGAGTTGGTTACCAAATATGGTGGGGCTGTTTTTGAAACCCTTGTGGCAACACTGTCCAGGTGAGCTGAGTCTTACGTCCGCTTTTAAGATTTTCCCATTCGAATGCAGATATTTTCTGGCTGGCTTTATGGAGAGGGAGGCAAAAGAAGGCATCCTTCAAATCTAAGACTGTAAACCAGGCTAGTTCAGGTGTCAATACAGTCAGTAGGGTGTATGGATTCGCCACTACTGGGTAGAGGTCTTCAGTTATTTTATTTATAGCTCGTAGGTCCTGGACTATCCGGTATGAACCGTCAGGTTTACGGATAGGTAATATGGGAGTGTTAAAATCAGATTCCCATTCTCTTAGCAACCCCAGTTGTAAAAATTTTTCTATTATTGGTTGAATTCCCTCCCTATCCTCCTTCCTTAAGGGATATTGTTTGACTCTTAACGGTTGTCGTCCCTCTTTAAGTTTGACCTCAACAGGTGTAGAATTTTTTTCTCTTCCTGGTATATCTGTGGCCCATACCCCGGGATACAACTCATTCATGATTTCTTCGCTGATTTTTCCTCCCACGGGGACACTAGCTAGGGATAAGCTCATTATCTGAATATACTGACGGTCATTTACCTCCAGAGTAATCTCTCCTTTTTCAAATTTAATTATTGCACCCAATTGTTCCAATAAGTCTCTCCCCAAAAGTGCCTTTGGGGAGTTGGGCATGTACAGGAACCTGTGAATGCCCCATTGTTTTCCCAGTTTGTATCTCAGAGGTTCGCAAAAATATGCCTTTTCACTTTGGCCAGTTGCCCCTTTTACCATGATATATTCATTTCCCAGGGGCATCAAAGCTTGATTTAAAACGGAATATGTAGCCCCTGTATCAACCAAAATTTCTACTTTCTTTTGTTCCTCCCCTAGCTTCATTATAACCAGTGGATCTACTAGGGTAGATTGCTCTGGTCCCCATCAGTCTACCTTCATGTGAGCCAACACTCTTCCCTTTTGGTTGTTCCATGCCTTTTCCTTATTTTTCCACCTTTCCGGACACTTGCTTTTCCAGTGTCCTGATCTTTCTCACCACGCACATTGATCCTTGCCTAATCGAGGCAGTCCTTGTCTGGGTTTTCTCTCTTCCCCCTCCCTGATGACTGCCACCACCCTTCTTTGCCCTCGTTTACAATCATCCTCTCTATTACTGAACACTCTCCACGCCTCATCCAGTAACACTTCCAGACTTCTACTTTCTGTGGGACGCAGCTTTTGGAGTTTCCGTCTAATATCTCCTGTAGACTGTCCTAAAAATAGAGAGACTAGTTGCTGTACTCCTACCTCAGACCCAGGATCCAGCGGTGTGTGGCGGCGCATTACATCTCTCAGTCGGTCCAGGAACTCAGATGGTGACTCGGAGGGACCTTGTTTAATTGCATATAATGCTGACCAATTGATGGTCTTAGGAATGGCTCTCTCCATTCCTTTTGAAATCCATCCTTGATATGCTTGTAATCTTTCCATATGTGGTGATTTATTTGGATCCCACTTTGGATCCTGCAGGGGGAAATACTCTTTAACGTCCCCTCCCGCGATCTTATAATGATCTTCAGCTAAATCCCCAGCAACTTTTAAAATCTGTTGTTTTTCCGTTTCTGTCATATATTCCAATAATAGCTGCATATCATTCCAATCAGCGTTATGTTGCTTTATGATAAACTGAAAATGTTTGGTTACGCCCACAGGATCATTCCTATAATCCTTGGCAACCTTCTTCCACGCCTCCAAATAGTAGTGGTAAAAGGTATCTTAATCAACATTGTCCCTCCCTCTGGTCCTACTGCCTCTCGAAGCGGTGCCTGCAAAACCATATGTTTCCCCCTAGTCCGGGAGGCTACGGGGCTGTCCGGAGGCGTAGGAGTTCTATCCGAGTCCACATATCGTTCCTGTGACCGAGGGGGAGACTTAAACAGATCAGTTAAATCCTGTTCTGATGCTTGATAATTTTTACTGATCTTAGTGCATCTTTGTCCAATACTACACGCTGAGCAGCACCGCCTCAGTTTTCCTTTTAATCCTTTATTCTCTCGCTCGAGGGCGAGTACCATAGGGTCCTGCGGTGGCACTATTCCACAATCCCTCTGCCACTACGGATGGTTTCAGAGGGTAAAAAACATATCTGCATATGATACCTCATCCCATTTCCCTTCTCTTCTTAAAAATAACATTAACTGCAACATAGTATTATAATCTAGTGATCCATCCAATGGCCACTTGGCCCCATCTTCCAACTTATATAACGGCCACCACTGATTACAATACTTAACAAGAATTTTCTTACTTTCTGTACCTCCATTTCCCACAATTTCTTTCCAATGAGCAAGCACACAACCTAAAGGACTTTCTTGAGGATACCCCCTTGACTATTACCCATCTTTAAGTTTCTTTAATTAATTTTTTTTTCCAACTATTTTCTCTTTCTGCTGTGCTTCAATTTCCACGCAAACCTCTTCTTGCAAACTGTTTTAACTCTTTCCCACATGTTTAAATATTCCCAAGGTTCGAACCCAAATCACCGAAGGAGTGACTCCCTCTGTTCTGCCACTTGGATGATTAGCCAAACCCCTGACAGGAGAGCGACTAAGCACCACAGCAGCCTAACTTACATATACCAGAAAAAAAACTTTTACAGAATGTCAGATGTTTTGTCCGTCTCGGAGTTCCTTGGAGAGTCACGAAACCGCAACTCAGGACTCCCCCTCACTTTACAACAACGCTGCGTCTTAAACACACACACACATACACACACACACACACACACACACAAAGTGCTTTTAACACAAAATACCCGGGCATTTACAAATGAGACATGAAATTATCACTCCAGTTAGTATCCCTCCAGCAGCTGCAAATATTAATTAGTTGACATATCACAATTGTGAGAGGCTCGCTTACCCTTCTCCTGCTTCTCAGACAGTCATTAGCAGGTCCGTCCTGGCTCCCGATGCCGGGATGCAGCGATAACCTCGGATTCACTCGATCTACTCCCAAGATCGCTAGCGGCCGCTCTATCGGTCAGCGAATCCCCTTACTACAATACAGGGTACCCTCTTCCCACACGGGGACTATGCTGCACGCCAGACGTCTCTGCGCGCTTTACCAGCAGCCCCGGCCACGCGTGGGCGTCCCCTACGACTTACTGGCCCCCTCATTAAACATACCGTTTGCCCGCAGCTTCAGGAGGTTGTTGTCTACTCCCACGGTGAGCGGCTGGGAGTGGAGGCTCCTCCGAGGAAAGTACTCGGGGCGCGCCTAGGGGCGTCCGCTCCACAGTCAATCCCGCAGCTGAGCAGAGAATCTCCTGGCTGGCTCGCCAAAACTGACGTGTGGAAATCAGACTCCACAACCGCAAGGTTGTAAAGTAGGTATGTTTTTATTCAGCTCTGGGCAGCACGGGGAGTCATCCCACCAAATTCGTGCGCACCTAACGCAGCAGCTCGTATCATATTTATGCAGCAAAGTGTTACATATTCATAAGGTTTTGCAATACACCTATACATATTAACTATCTATCCCACTTCATATGCAAATGAGCCATTTCCGTGATCTCCTCCCCACCGAGCATGCGTGGTTTCTTCTGGTGGTGGTCGTTGAGGGTCGAGAGGATGAAGGCAAACCCTCTCTTGTTCATCACCGCAAGTGACTCTTTATTCCTGCGTAAGCTCAGTCTCTCTTTTATCAGACTCCACAACCGCAAGGTCAGTTCCAGCAGGTTTCTTTAGCAAGGCCGGCCATGACTGTTCTGTTCTTCTCTGCAACTCCCCTCTGCTATTTCCTGATTAAACGTCTTACACGATGGCCGAGGTTATAATTATAGATATGGATTAAGCAATGCAATGGCTACAAGGTTATAGATATATGTTTTGCGTCAAGCATGTTCCCTCCTGCTATTAGCCCTTAAGTATTAGTTCTATCTATCTCTTGGTTAGTCAAAACCAGGGCATCTGCCAATCAAGCTGGCCCTGCCCAATCAAAATTCCACCTGCTGTAGAAGGGGATAAAGTCCCTGTAGTGCACATGAAGAACATGTTCAGGAAGACAGTCTGGGTTAGCCCTGCCTCAGGCAAAAGCAAGCCCACCCATGGCATTGCTTTTGCTCAAGGACCTGGGTGCATGTGGTGGGTGATGCGGGAGGATGGGGAGGTCCGATGTGTACCTCATGGGGATCTGGTTTTGGGTGAGAATAGCCAATGAATCGAATTGTATGATTTTAATTGCTAAAGAACCCTGCCACTGTATGTCATCATTACTATTATTGTGATCAATGGTACTACAGTCAGGATCACCCAAACCAATGACAGATGGACTTTGATGAAACTGAGTACAGGGCAGCAGTGATGGGATCAGAACTGACCTCAGCCGCTGGCGCCCAGCAGCTTCCTCGAGATTAACACCTTCAACCCATGGACCATGGGCATGGGCTGCACCGGGTACACCAGCCACGAGCTCAGAATGCAGCATGTAACAGTCCAGCACCACACACCATCTCACCTGCCCTGAGGGACAGTTCTGGCAGATGGAGCCCAAAGTCATGGACTAAATGAACTCAGTGGACATTTTAGAGGGATGGCCCCTAAAATATGGGAATTATATATATATATGGGAATTATGTATATATATACACATATATGTATTAAAAAAAAAAAAAAACAGAGGGAAAAGGGGTGGTAATTAATTGGAAACTGTAAGACCTGGGCATGATGTTAGATGGCATGGAATAAGGGCTGGATAATGTCCTGGTTCCGGTGGGGATAGGGTTAATTTTCCCAAGGATCCAGCCTGGGACACAGGTATCCCACACCACTTGAGCTATTCCCAGTCCATAGCCAGGACCTGGCCGGGGGAGGGGGCAGAAAGTCACCGCTTGGAGCGGGCTGGATCTTCCCATGTCTGGTCGGTGAGCGGTGGTACCGTAATCGTGTTTGTACACTCCTCTGTCAGTGTTATTGTTGTTGTTTTCCTCTTTCCTTTGCTGTTCTGTTAAACTGCCTTTAACAACCCACGAGTTTTGCCTTTTTCTTCCAATTCTCCCATCAGCTGTGGGGGTTGAGCAAGTGGCCTTGGGCTTCTTTTGTTGCCGGCTGAGGCCAAACCACGACAAGGCACTACTCCAAACTCAAGCCCTGGAAACCCTCCGCCAGCTTTCTGCTGCAGTAGAAAGGCAGGAGGAACTGGAAGAAGGCAGCTCAGAACTAGAACCTACATCAGATTTTCAACATAGTTCTTTAATCAATGTTAAAAATCCCAAAGAAGCCAACAGTTTGTCTCCAGGACAAAGACATTTGGCAGCACTCTGTCTTCATGGACTGAGGTGTCTCAGACAGAGGCACAATCATCTGAAATCCTTGGAAATTAACCTCTTCATTACAGGTTTGTTATGTGGCCTCCTGAAAGGCAGGACACACAGGGAAACGCAGCTACTCTCCGAGAGAACGACACATCAAAACTGACATGCATCACTTTACAGCACCAGGACAATTACTGCTGAGCGATAGGAAGTGAAAAGAATGAAGAATTAGTGTTGTTGCATCAGGGTCACCAGGACCTCGTGGAACCTGGTGTTGCCTCCCACCCAAGATGACGGTCCAGAGCTCCTCCTCACTTCAGCTCACCACGGCATATGGGACAGTGGCTTTTGACTTCTGGCCAGAGGAGTATTTCAGTTGGACACTCCATAGCTAGGAAGGTTAACCACCGCCAGGGTAGACAATAGCAGGAACAAAGTTCTCACATGACCTATCGCCTGCACTTCTCAAAGACTTACAAATATCAAATTAGAAGGAAAAAATTACTTGCTTAGAAACAAATGGACAGTTTTCCAAGTTCTGGATGATTCAAGTGTATTAGTTGTATGGAAAGGAAAGAAAAAAAAAGGGGGAAAAAAAAAGCAGCCATTTCTTGACAGTGTGAAGGAACAGAAGGAAGCAAGGCTCTCATTCAAGTCACATATACACAACTGTGGAAATCATTCAAGAAAATTCTATAAATTAGAGGTGCAATCTCCACTATCTCCACTCTGCAGCCTCTTCTCCTCAGGTGCCGATACCCCTCCAGCCCTGCTGGACGTCCCCAGTTCCAGATCAGCCAGGTGACGCAACAGCACAGGTTACCTCACCCAGGCTCCCAAAGCCTCTGTGATGTCATCGCGCAGTTCCATGACGACCCTATGCTCTCCCCAAGGCCACCTGGCAGCTGACACGACAACCCGTCTTGCCGGATTTCTGCCTGCCCTCGCCTCTCTCCGCGCTCTGTGACTGAGAGCAGCAGCAGCAGACAAGGTCATCCTCATCCTCATCCCGTTTGAGTGCTGCGGCTGAGACAGGTGAAGTACTGGGACTCGTCCTGGGAGAGGTCTCAGAGCTTCCTTGCCATAGCTTAGCATCAGTGATGAGCTCCACTGGCTGCAATGGGAGTTTCGTCCCTAGTCTGGAAGTACTTTCTACAGCAGGAGAAATTATGTTGGGCTGCTCTTCATCAAGAGCCAGAACCTACACGGTGGCCATCCTCCTCCTATCTCCCCCACCTACAGGAAAAGCAGCATGCAGGGTGCCCAGGGCAAATGACCCACACAGGCCTCGGGCAAGTACAAGCCAGTTAGCTTTTAGATGCTCCTCCTGTTGCACCGGCAAGAAGAAACAGGATAGAAAAACTGTAGGTGATGAAAAAGGAGACATCTTTCCTTCCCGGCCCTCTTCGCTCAATGAATTGGGGTTAGGAAGCAAAGGTACAAGGCAGCAGACTCACCGAGACAAATAATGCTCACGCGCATGAACAGTTGTCTTCATTTCAAAGTGTTTACAGGACCATGCCTTTTTTTGATTTCATACACAAATTTCTATTACTAGTTGAAAGAATTAGCAGGAGGAGGAAGCGGAGAATTAGTAACAGAGGAGAAGAAAGATGAGAAAAAGGCAGGAACAGGAGAAGGAGGGACAGCGAAAGGAAGGACAGGAGTAGAAAGAGGATGAGGAGGACAAACAGGAGGAACAGGAAAAGAAAGAGAAGGAGGAGGAAGAGCAAGAGGAAGAGGAGAAAGATAAAACATGGAACAGGCAACCCAAAACCCCACCTCCCCTCAAAAATCATGCTTGGGATGGGAAAGTGTGGGGATGGCAGACCCTTGGAACAGGAAACCATCACAGAGGCTGAGAAATCATCATCTGGATGGGAAATCATTGTGGCAATGGGAAATCACCTCTGAGGACAGAAAATCATCATCAGGATGGGAAATCGTTGAGGTGGGAAGGTATTGTGGTGTGAAAAATCAAACCCTCGCAAGGCTGGCTGAAGCAGGTGCTGGCGCGATGATGGCCATGGGGACGGAGGCTGTTGGCCCCCAACCAACCCCACACTGACCAACCGCCATGGCAGGTACAGCAGCGGGCTCCCGCTCTTCCTGCTGCTCCTGCCCTCCAGGTAACCCCCAGCCGGCTCTGCCCAACAATACCTCACCCCATCACCCCTCTTTGCTTCCCCCATCAGAGAGGTTCCCTCTACGGCTGCCGACGGCATCAGAGCCATCCCGGCCATGCAACCATTGGTCACCGCCTTTGTGCTGCCCTCTGTCTCGGGACTGCCAGTGTCCTCTGAGCCGGCCCAGATCCACCCCATCACCTCCCAGCTGGCGCAGGCCAGTGCCTGGCAGGGTGTGCCAGGGCCCCTGGGTGCCCCAGGGCAGCTGGTACAGCTCCCCCATGGGGTCCAGCTCCCCAGTGGGCTGCAGGTCCCTCCGGCGATGCAGATCCCCAGTGGGGCGCAGCTCCCTCCTGCGGTGCAGCTCCCCAGTGGGGTGCAGTTCTCCCCCGTGCCTGCTCCCTGTCCCCCTGCCTATGGCTGGGGACAGCAGGTGGTGATGGGGACGCTGGTGCCCCTGTACCCCACGGGCTCCTGCATGCTGCACATCCCTGCCCACACTGGACCCCCGCACCGCCGCCGCCGCCGCCCGGCTCAGATTTCAGTGCAGGGTCCCTCTGTGCTCCACACCATGCCTGGAAGCACCCAGAAGATGTCGGAGGCCTCCAACAGGGACAGCGCAGCCGTCCAGAACAGCACCTGCACCTCCAGCCCCTACCAGCCCTCCCTGGCGCCGCCGAACAGCAGAACCACAACAAAGCCCAAAGGTGAGTTTTGAGGGGTGGCAGAGCCCGCAGACGGGCGGCCAAGCTGAGGAAAGCTTGCAGAACCCCGGGGCTTGGTTGGCTTTTTTTGCCTTTTCCACAGTGGTGACCACTCCAGCAGCCCCAGGGAAACCCGCGGATCTGCCTAAGCCAGGGCCCGCTGCCTTTGCCGAGGCCTTTCCTGAGCTCCCCGACCTCTCCAAGTGCAGGGCAGAGGGCAGCAGCCCCAAAGAGCGAGCAGTGGTGGTGGGACTCGGGGACAGCGAAGTCACCATTGATGAAGTCCCCCACTCTACCGACTTCCTTGAACAGATCCCCGACTTCTCCCAGTACGTGGCAGAGGGCGGCTGCCCAAAGGAGCAAGGGGTGGTGGCGGGGCTGAGGGACTGCACGGACAATGTCCCTGATGTCCTTGATTTCCCCAACAGTCTTGCCAGCATCCTTGAGGAGCTCTATGACTTCTCGGAGCATGTGGTGGACGGCAACTGCCCCCAGGACCAAGCGGTCGAGGAGCAGCTAGGGGACAGTGAGGACACCACATTGACCACCAATATCCCCAGCTTGCCTGCTGAGGTCCTCGAGGAGCTCCCCGACCTCTCGGAGTAAGTGGTGGAGTGCGTCTCCCCCAGGGAGTGAGCGGTGGCAGCAGGGCTGGGGGATAGTGAGAACACTGTCCCCACTGTCCCCAACTTGACCACCTCCCTCAACAAGCTTCCCCACCTCTTGGAGTACAGGGCAGAGGGCGGCTGCAACAAGGAGCAAGTGGCAGCGGTGATGCTGGTGGATGGTGAAAACATCTTCTGTGACGACCCCGACAGCCTTGCTGGAAATACCTCCTTTAACGAAGTCCATGACTTCTTGGAGCCTGGGGTGGAGGGTGACTGCCCCGAGGACCGCTTGGTGGAAGCAATGCTCGGGGACAACGACCCCTTCTGGGGAATGCCGGACTCCCCCTTGCAGGACCCAAAGGGGAAGCAGGGTGCGGTGGCGGCAGACATCCCCACCTGGCTGCCAGCAAGTCCCTTCGCGACTTCCAAGGGGAGCTCTCTGGAGAGTTCCGAGAAGACCCTGAAGGGTCCTCTAGCGAGTTCCCTGCCGAGCCCCCTCTGCATCCCGCTGCCAAGAACCCTGGCCAGACCCCTGGCTGTCCCTCAGAATCGTCCACCCCGCATGGCCCAACAGTTGGAGGAGCCGCTGCAGAGGCAGCCCTGCAGGGTTTTGACCCGCTCACTGCTGCCACCAGCCATCGTCTCCTGCCGGGTGGTGCCCAGATCAGGAGAGGAGGATGGCAAGCAGGCCAAGCGCCCCGCGCCACATGGCACCCCCAGGACGCAAGAGACCTCCCCGTGGGACAACATCCCACCCAAGAAGAAGAGGAAGATGGTGGTGTGCCAGGTGGAAAAACACTCAAAACCCCTGTGGGAGGGGAAGCCGGAGCGGGACGGTGCGGCAGTGGGCAGCAGCAGGCAGCACATGGGCAGCAACAAGCGCAGGGCACCTGAGGGCAACAACATGGCCACCAAGCGACCCAAAACCCTAGGGGATGCTGGGGGGCAAAGTGCCCCACGCCCCCCCAGCCACTGTTGATGGGTTGATAGGGAAGGTGTGGAGCATGGATCCCCACAGCATGCGACACACACACACCCGCTCCAGCCCCAGCCCTCTCCCACATCTCTCTTTCTTTCTTAATTCATTAAAGCTTTGATGTTCGTTTCACAGTGCGTCTGCCTGCGGTCATTCCTGCAGCGGGAGGCGGGGGGGTTAATGCAGCCCCTGCCCCTTGTGGCCATCTGACCCTCCACCTCTTCACCCCAGGATAGGAGGAACACCTCAAGATTCCAGATGGAGACTTAATCACAACCTTAATTCCCAGACTCAGGGTAAACAAGCTAGAAAGAGCTCTTCAAAATCTCTCTGCTACCATGGAAGCCACAGACAATGGCACAGCAGATTCCACTTTAGCCTTCAAAAGGAAAATTCTGCTTTAGCTTTGATAGCAGGGAAAAATCATGTAGTACTTGAGATGCTTACTCTGCAACAAGGAGGCCTCTGGTGATTCACACCACCTGTTGCACTGATGTTAACAGTCTTGAAAAAATCAAATAAAATGTGACACCTCCAAACACTTACAAACATTACATCAAATTGCAGTATCTTCTGGTGGATTTGCACTTTCTGACCAGTTTCGTGTGATACATTCCTTAAATTCGCAAAAAATGTTAATGAAAACTCTTATTATTGTAATATTCTCTATCCCACTATTAAATTTTGTTTGGATTGTGATTAAGTGTTGCTTTGCCGTATGCCATAGAATGAAACAATTGAACACAGAGACAGTGATTAATCTTGCATTTGCCCCTTGCTTGGGAAAGTCCTCCTCCTCCACCTTCTCTCCCTTCACGCCCAGCTATTTCACACGTGTCGAGGCCGGAGAGGGTCGCAGCCTCTCCCTGCAGGGCTGTCACCCAACCGCTGGATCACGCCATTATCCATGCCATCAGGGGTGGAGTGTGGCGAGACGCTCCTGACCTTGGGTATGGCATGGGACAGCGGAAAGCGCTGACATACCGTTCTTGCACTGCTCACCACAGCTGCACAGACCCACTCGCACACAGAAACCGGTGACCAACTGCGTAGAACTACTTGCAGATCACCAACCCTTTTGAGACACATCCAGCTGTGTACATAAAGGACGTGTCTTTGTCAAGCAGTAGGTCATACGACTGAACAGAGAAGGTGCAATCCCATAAAAAAGGCACCCCAATGCTAACTCGGGGCATCTCGTGTTGGCTGGTCCACAGGTGCTGCCCGGAGAACGAGACGACCTTACGCTGGGATGGAGAATATGACAGATCAACATTTTCCCCGATCGTTGCTCATAAGTGGCTAAGAGTAATTGTTAACAGCGTGGTACGTTGCCTACACAGCAAGTGAGATTTCGCCCACTCACTCATGCTTCAATTGCTTGCACTCCATTCAGTCTTAATTATATTGATTGTCAACTTATATTATTATAATAAGGTTGATCAGACTTGGTCCACAGACCATTGCTGTTTTATCGTCCGATACCCAAAGAACCCTTGCCGTGACAGGCATCCACCTCTGCTGAAGTTGTAAGCAAGAGCTCCCAGTGTTTGGCAAAGAAAGCTGCAAGAGAAGCACCAGGATGTACGCAAAGACAAAGCCCGACAGAATCTTCCTCTGCTGATCTAAAAATGGGAGGGAAAAAAGGACTCAAAAAACAGAGCAGCATTTTCCATCACCCCGATTTCAAGCAGAGCAAGCAGCTTTTACTTTAACACCACTCAAGAAATCCCTAATAAGGCTTCCTTCAGAACACCGCTTCAGGGTTCAGGAGACTCAGATTAAATGCTCAGACTGACCAACACAGAACAGGGAAATGACAAAACTGTTATTTAAAGTAATATTTTTACCAGGAGAAAAAAATCAGCTTTTTCATGATTGTAACAGTTGTGATGTTTACTTCAGAAAAAGATGGGAATGAGGGAAAATAACCTGCCTAGCTTGAAGGCAGAGCATGACCGGTTCATGAATGACCAGGGATTACTCAGTCCAGAGAGGGCAGGAAAGCCGGCCAGGATTAGGCTGAATTATACTTCCGATGAAACAGCATCGACAGCCTGGCAGCGTGAAGGCTACAGAAGACTACTGAGAAGACTGCAGTCCCGGGCTTTTTGTGGGACCATTACGCTGCACAGGGCTTTGCCTTGGCAAAGCGACAGCAACCAAACATTGCCACTTCAGCACTCAAACTACACCATCACGATCCCAAAGGGCTCAAGTCTGTAAGACCCGGATAGACTCAGCTGAGAAAAGGAGTCCAAATGAAATGTATCTCCAGGAGACAGAGCTCCATGGTCTGAGCACAGCACTGCACTATAAGCTTTACTGACTGAACCTTTAATTTTCTACGCAAATGCTAGTGATGTCCGTAGCTGTTTTAGCCAGTTCCCCTCCAAAGCCCTTACACTGCTAAATCCAAACAAACAGGAGTGCCCTTCTGCAGAGAGCCACAGCAAGCAGAAAGGCAATTGTTTCTGAAATCCCTCTGGAAACCCAGTCCAGCAGAAAACAGGATCCTTTCCAGACTGCTGGCAAAACCGCCCACAGCTCTGGGGCAGGGGGATGTCAGAAACATATCTGCACCTCCGACATCTGGGGTCCACCACAAAGGGGGTTTCCATTCTGTCACAGCTGCTGAGCTAAAACTGCCAACAGGAGCTGGTTCATGCTGGGACGCGGTACCACCCAGGCACGCGACCTGCAGTCCAGAAGTACCCCTGAAAAGACCTCGATGGTCTGCATTAACACACCAGCACGCACTTGTGATAAATGATCAAAAATTTATAATTTATTATATGAGTAAAGACAAGCAAACAGCGCTGGGCGCGCCGGGAACCTCCGCTCAACCAAGACGCACACCGTACATTCTCCGTTTCCGGTTTATATTCCTTTTACTAATACATATTCATAGCTACCAATACATATTCATAGAGTTGCTAGTGATGGGCGTGTCTTCTTTGGCACATGCCCTCTTCACCTTTTGGGGTCTTCTCGACTCCCATCTGGTGGTCGGTGGATGAAGTCAGTAGTCTTCCTCGGCTCGTCCTTAGGATGACCCTATGCTTAATCACCATGCAGTTAACAAAAAAAACAAAAACAAAACACGGTTTAACGTTCCTTAAGTGGCTTCTGCAGGAAGGCACATTTCCCCATACGACCCTAGCATTGTTCCATATTGACACGAATCAGGTGAACACATTTCACACACTTGAGATCATAGAATCATAGAATGGTTAGAGTCGGAAGGGACCTTAAAGGTCATCCAGTTCCAGCCCCCTCCCACGGGCAGGGACCCCTCCCCCCAGCCCAGGGTGCTCCCAGCCCCGTCCAGCCTGGCCTTGGACACCTCCAGGGATGGGGCAGCCACAGCTTCTCGGGGCAACCTGGGCCAGGGGCACACCGCCCTCACAGTCAAGAATTTCTTCCTCATATCTAATCTAAATCTCCCCGCTTTCAGTTTAACACCATTACCCCTTGTCCTGTCGCTCCCCTCCCTGATCAAGAGTCCCTCTCCATCTTTCCCGAAGGCCCCCTTTAAGAACTGGAAGGGGCTATAAGGTCTCCCCGGAGTCTTCTCTTCTCCAGGCTGAACACCCCCAACTCTCAGCCTGCCCTCACAGCGGGGGTGCTCCAGCCCTCGGATCATCTTTGTGGCCTCCTCCGGACTCACTCCAACAGGTCCACGTCCTTCTGATGCCGGGACCTCCCGAGCTGGAGGAGGCTGTGCCCGCTGCCTCTGCCCGGGGGGGTCTGTCCCGTCCCCTTCCCCTCCCCAGCTCCCGGGTCCCTCCCAGGGCCGCCCCGGCCGGGCCCGGCTCCAGCTGACCGGGACGCCACGGCTGCGGGCGGTGCGGGGCTCCCCCCGCCACCCCCGGGCGGCCGCAGCCCTCCCCTCAGCCCGGGGGCCACGGCAGCTGCCGGCGCGCCCCGGGAAGGAACATGGCCGCCGGGCAGCGCCGCGCCCCGGGACTACAGCTCCCGGCATGCCCCGCGGCGCGCCTGCTCCCAGCATGCCCCGCGGCGCGCCTTCCCGCCCTCTGAGCCCGCGGGGACACCGCCCCCGCCCCCCGCAGCAGCCATGGCCGCCTCCCCGGGGCTGCCCCGGCCCAGGGCCAGGCCCCGGAGCCCCGGTGGGGCCGGGAGGAGGAGCGGGAGAGAGGGGCAGAGAGGGGGGGGCAGGGCCGTGGGGTGGGCGGAGAGGGGCGGGAGAGGGGGAGGGGACAGAGGGAGGGGACAGAGGGAGGGGAGAGGACAGAGGGAGGGGACAGAGGGAGGGGAGAGGGGCAGAGGGAGGGGAAGGGGACAGAGGGAGGGGAGAGGGGCAGAGGGAGGGGAGAGCCGGGGGGGCGCTGGGCGCGCAGTGGGGGGAGGAACAGTCCTGGTGAGGAGTGGGCAGAGGGTTCGAGCGGGAAAGAGATGGGGGAAGGGGAGAGCGGGGGGTGGGAAGGAACACGGTGAGAAGCAGCAGGAGGGAGGGGGGGAGAGAGCAGGAGAAGGGCAGGAAGGGGACAGAGGGACAGACAGACTGCGGCCGGGCGAGGGAGCGGGTGTCGCGGAGGAGCAGAGTGCCCCTCGCTCACAAGAGGGAAGCACCAACGTGTGTTGTTGAGGTAAAGTGATAATTTGACAAAGACTGCTGGGCTCACGGGGCTCCCTGGGGCCCACACGGATCATTCCATCGATGAAGTATTTGGGGACGTTGAGTGTCCCGCTGGGCCGTGTGTGACTTAAGGCTCCTTTTCCATAATCCATCATCTCTTCCCGCCATCCTGTTTGACTGAGGATAATCCGGGGTGTGGAACAACCATTGAACTTCTTGTCTTGCCCATTCTTGCCCTTCCTCACACAAGAATGCGAGCCATGGTCACTTGGGATGCCAACAGGAGTAGGCAATGTTGAGAACCACGGCGGGAGCCCTCGCACTGTGTTTTGCCCATGGGCCTTCTGGCACTCGGTGCCATAAGCAAGCCGGAGGCTCTTTCCGCTCCCGTGAGGATGTGTCGGTATCCCGCAGAGGGTTTGAATGGCCCAAGATCATCCATTTGCCGTGGAGACCATAAAGTTTTTCCTTCCCTGATAATGCAGAGGTGGTTCTTTAGCAGGGTCGTTGGTCAATTTAGGCCCAACCCCTGGTCTATGCAGCAAAGCAAAGCTCTTCTTTACCTGTGTGACCTAATTTTTGATGTATCCATTCCCCAACCAATATGACTCCGGATTTAAGGTGATCCCTGCTTTTATTTTCCTAATTCTGGTCAACTCATGCACCTTGAGGTTCCACTTTGTGTCTTGTTTTATGTTCTCGGTATGAGCTTTCACCCATCCCATACTGAACGGTGTTTTTCCAGCTACAGCTAGTAAGAATTGCCAGTCTTGAGTTCTCCAAACTGGAGACTTGTTGATTTCCCAGTTCAGGGTTTCCCGCTGACAGAGCCGTTGGGTGGCACCGGCCCACGCAGCATAGAAGCCTCCATAGATGATTTTTGCTCCATTCTGTGCTGCTAAAACGACTGCTCCTAATTCTCCTACTTGTGCCCTGCCTTCACCTTCTTCTATTATTTGTTTGCCAGTGCTAATGTTTAATGCAGCACCTTATACTGCCGTTCACCGTTTATCCCTTTTGCTGAGTGACCCAACCGTTTTCTGTTGGTGTTCCCTCAGTGAGGGGCGGTGCGTCTATAAGGTGGTTGTAATGCTAATGGATCTGCATTTATAGGCCACTGTAATTTGGAAAATTTCTTATGTCCTTATTTTCATTTCCTGCACAATTCCAGCCCAGTAGGCACATCATTTTGTGACCCTCTTCTCCACCGGCGCCGTATGAGGCTGAGCTGCTGCAGAGGGGTGAGTGAGGGTCCCCGGCAGGCTCAGCGGGGCTGGGGCCAGCGAGCACAGCCTGCGGGATGCCAGGATCTCCTTTCCCCGGCAGAGCAGCAGTGGGGGTCCTGCAGCCGCCCCACAGCCTCTGCGCTCTGCCTGTTTGGGTCTGCGCCAGCTGCAGGCTCAGCTCTGGCTGGAGAGGAGCAGGAGCAGGAGAAGGTGCCCACAGCCCTTTTCCTCCTGGGTGGCCCCATGTCTCCCCCGACGGCCTCAGCTCCCCTCCGGGCTCTGGCGGGGCCCTCGGGTGCTGGCGCTGGGTGGCCGTGGCTGGGGAGCGTGGTCCCTCCCGCGGCAGCTTTGGGGAGCCATGGGGGTGGCGTGGCGGTGTCCGTGTCCCTTTGGCAGCGGGGCCTGTCCCCGGGGCAGGTGGGAGGGCTGTCCCGTGCCCTGGGCTGCTGCCCACTGCGCCTGTCTCTGGCACGTGCAGGAGCGGGTGGCAGAGGAGCCCCCGGGCTGCCCAGTGCTGCCAGTGCACGGGCGCCTGGAGGAGGTGAGCGGAGGCTGTGCCCCTGGCCGGGGACCCGCTGTGTGTCCCAGCCCGGCTGGCCGGTGCCACCCCAGGGGCCCTGAGCATGGGGCTGGGAGCTGGTGGGGCCGTGGAGTGGAGGGTGTTCCGCGGTTTGGGTGTCTCCTGACGGCGTGGGGGGGTGGGGATAAGGAGCCGTGTCAACACGGACGGGGCTGGGCTGTGGTCCCCCAGGAGCTGTGGGGCGGAGGGCGGCTCTGGCTGGCAGTCAGTCCCTGCCTCTGCAGCAGGCTGCTGGGAAGGGGTGGGGGAAGGCAGCTTTGGGTGGGCTTCACCTTTGAGTGCGGGGCTGCCTGCTGCATTGGGGGAGGCAGGAATGGCAGGAGTTGAAGGCAGTGCTCGCAGGAAAGTGATGGATTTGAGGCTCCTGATTAGCACAAAGCCAGGTGTCATGGGAGCTGCTCTGGAGAGGGCTCGTAAATGCCCTTTCTGCTTCCTCTTCCTGTTTTTTTTTTTCTGGGCAGGTCGCTGAAGCAACCTCTTAGCAGTGAGGAAAGTTTGAACATGCTGATTGAGTGCTGCCAGTGCGTCTTGTCCTTTCCTTCTGTGGTGAGATGGAAATACAAGGGGAGACAAAGGCAACAGCTCAGCATGTGCAGGTACCCACCAGCCCGTCCCTGCCCACCTCTGGGTTGGGATCCCAGTGCACCCTGGCAACCCCCGTGATGCCAAACCTCCGTCCCCTTCTTCTGCTTTCAGGCTAAGCTCAACTCATATGTGAAGGATCGGGGCCGGATCATGACAGCCCTTCTCAAGGCAGAGGTGACGTCTGCCTGCTCTGTGGAATAATTACTAAAATAACAGAAAATTCAGCATTGTTCACACATTAAGGAAAAAGGCTTAAAATCAAAAAGGCTCCTAAGGTAGAATACGGCCGCAGCTGGTATGCGAAGAATTCACTACATCTGTGATTCCCTGCGCAATATCGCTCGCCGAGAAACACGGGGATGGAGTGGGGTGGAGATTCCACGGCCAAGCCCTGTGATAATCAGCAGATATGGGAACGAGATGGTCCTATGGAACTGATAAGCTGCTCACTGGCTACCCTGAGCCAACAGTTTGTCAAATTTTGACAAAATGCCGTCCTTTGTGTGAACTTTGCTCATTATAATGTCATTATAATACCTAAACACACCTCCATCCCAAAGGCTACCCACCTCCAAGGTGCGACCACTCCTTGAGTCTGCGCCCTGAATTTTTGATAAACTATACCTTTAAATGCGAAGCGAGAGAATTTTACACCAATCATAATAAAAGTATTTATGACTAAAGGCACTCAAACTCCACCTTGAAGGCAAAAAATAGTATAAAAATAGCCCAAAAAAGGGGGAATATTAGGGAAGACACCATCGTGAACAAGTTGAGGAGGACTCTATCAAACTGCCTTCGACTTCCAGGACCAGCCAACGGGCTGAGCCTTTCTTCCCCCCCATAGGGACGCCTTTGGGTAAGACTTAAACTATACCAAGTGTTTCCTCAAAACTTACAAATCTCTCTAGAGAGTCTTTTTCCTATGTTTATAGCCAGGCTGTACTGTATGTAACTTTGTCGCGCGTTTTGTATAACTAACAACACTTTTAATTGCCCGTGCTTCGCAGACAGTGTATTTATCACCGGCAATCCATAAGAACTTATGTACTGTTGCTAAAATAAACTGCGCTGCTTAAGTAGCTGGTCGTTTGCTTTCTCATTGAACGCGACCATAAAAGTGGCCGTGGTAGTTCATGAGCACGACTGGACTGAGGGTGCAGTCCACTATTAGTGTATCCAGAATCGTGATAGTTTAATATATATATATTAAACGCGGCTGGACTGATAGTGGTGGATTGGGCATCACTCAGAATTTAAACCTAGCCGCACCTAGCCTCCCACCTCGGTGAGGAGTGTTAGAATGCAAGGGGGTTTATTTTCTGCCAAATTCAATCGCCCTTTAACACCAATTGGGCATCACTCAGAATTCAAGCCTAGCCGCACCTAGCCTCCCACCTCGGTGAGGAGTGTTAGAACGCAAGGGGGTTTGTTTTCTGCCACACTGTTCTGCCCTTTCACGCAACAACAAGTCCCAGCACTTCCGCGTTTATCAATTGGACAGTCCTTGGAGTCTTGCCTTTCAGGCCTTGTCCCACAGTTGACCACCCTCTTGGTACGGAAATGCTTCCTCATGTCCAGCCTGAACCTCCCCCGGCGCAGCTGTGAACCGTTCCCACGCGTCCTGTCCCTGGATCCCAGGGAGAAGAGCTCAGCACCTCCCTCTCCACGTGCCCTCCTCGGGAAGCTGCAGGGAGCCATGAGCTCGTCCCTCAGCCTCCTCCTCTCCAGACGAGACCAACCCAGAGTGCTCAGCCGCTCCTCAGAGGACGTCTTTGAGCCCTGCCGAGGCTGCCCTCCTCTGGAGGCCTTTGAGGACTCGCCCATCCTTCTCCAGTGGTGGGGCCCAGCACCGCACACCGTGCTCCAGGTGAGGCCGCACCAACGCTGAATGCAGCGGGACAATCGCCTCTCTTGCCCGGTTGGTTCCACCGCGTCTGATGCCCCCAGGATGCGGTTTGCCCTCTTGGTGCCAGGGCGCACTGCCGGCTCCTGCAGACCCTGCTGCCCGCCACCCCCCCAGGCCCCTTTCTGCAGGGCTGCTCTCCAGCCACTCCTCTCCCCGTTTAGACGTGTGCCCACCGGTACTCCCTCCCTGGTGCAGTGCGGCACGTGCCCAATGCTCCAATCTATCCAGAGCCTTCTGCAAGGCCTCTTGTCCCTCGAGAGAGTCAGCAGCACCTCCCAGTTTGGCATCGTCAGCAAGCTTGCTAATGGGGCACGCAGCGCCCAAAATCCAGGGTAGCAACTCTGCCGGCCTTGTTTCTCCTTGCATTGACAATTTTAAACTCAACCGTTTCATGACGACAGTGGCCAAGACCATGCCATCTCCCACGAGTCCCTCTCCCATCACACCCAGCCAGTCTGGGAGGGCATCGGTCCCAGTTGGCTCCCTGAGGGCTCGTCACAAGGAGTTCTCGGCTCCCACAAACCGCAGGAATTTCCCAGCCCTGCTCCTCACAGCAGCAAGGGATTCCCAGCTGATTTCAACTGGGAAGTAGTTGAAGTCGGCCCTAAGGAGAAGGGCTACCGACCCAGAGACGTCTCCGAATCGCCTACAGAACACTGCCTCGGTGCCGGCATCCCGGCCGGGGCGATGGCCAGCAGACACCCACTGCGCCATCGGCTTTGTTTTCCATCCCCCTCATCCTCACCCAGGGGCTCTCAACCACACCATTGTGACCGCGATGGACCATCAAACCTCTCCCCTACCTACAGCGCGACCCTCTCTGGGAGCGCCCCGAGGCTTCCAGCCTTCGGGCCCTTCCCTGCCCGGGAGGAGCTGGGGGGGCCGTTGGGGCAGGCGGAACACAGGGAGCCCCCACATTCCTTCCTGGGCGATGCCAGAGAGTCCTTAGCAGCCGAGGCGCAGACAGGACAGACCATGGCACCTCCACTGCTGCGGCTCCCACCGCCCAGCCCCCGGCCCCCCCCGGCCCCTCAAAGCCTTCAGAATGTCGTGCTCCCCCAAACCTTCTACCTCCAAGGCAAGCACCGACCCCGACCCCCGCGGCCCGGGGACGCCCTCGGGGGCACGAGCGCAGGAGGTGACCGCCGGCCATGGCTCCTGTCTCTCTTGCAGGCGCAGCCGCCCCGTGCCACCCACCCGGGCAGCAGCAGCCCTTCCCCGCAGCCTGGGCACCCCCGGCGGGGGGGGCACCCCCGGCACCTCCGGCACTGCCACCAGGTACGGCAGCCCCGCGCGCCCCAGCACCCCCAGCGCCCGAGTGCCCTGGGCACCCGCAGCAGCCCCCCCACCCCTCTGCCCCCCGCAGTTTGGGCACGGGGGCTCAGCCCTGCCCTCGCTGCCCAGAAAACCCGATTTGCAGAGATTTTCCCCCGCACCTAGGGCCGTCTCTCCCGTTTCGCCCCCTAGACCCCAGTCTCCTCCCCAGTGTCCCACCCCGTCCCACCGGCACAGCAGCTCAGCCCCAGGGACCCCCAGCCACGAGCTCCCCGGGTGCCCGGCCCAGAGCCGGCGACGTGGGCGATGGGGGACGTGGGCGATGATGGGGGACGTTGGCGATAAGGGACGTGGGCGATGATGGGGGACGTGGGCGATGGGGGATGTGGGCGATGGGGGACGTGGGTGATGGGGGATGTGGGTGAATGGGGACATGGGGGATGGGGACCGGCTCGGTGGGTACCCCTGCAGGGTCCCCCTGGCCCAGCGTGGCTCCCTGTCACCCCTCCAGGGATGCACATGGGCCCGTGTGGCTGCTTCTTCGACCCCCGCTTCTTCCGCATCGGGTGGACGGTCACCAACCCACCTCCGCCGGCCGCCTCCACGCTCGGCCACGGCGCCGCGTCTCTGCCGGGCGCTGCCCCGTGGGGCCCCGGGGGCTGCGGGACCCTCCCGGCCTGGGCAGCCCCTGCCACCCGCCAGGGCCAACCGGCACAGTTCCAGCTGACACAGCTCCCGCCCTACGGCCATCAGGGCACAATGATGGCCACAGTGGTGGCCACAGCCCCTCCAGTGCTTCCAGCTTCCATCCCTGGCCGCCAGCACGTCAAGGGACAGTCCGCATGGACCAATGTCTCCAGCATGGCCACCCCCGCGTGGGCACCCCGCGGCAGCAACATCCCCCCGGGAAGCCACGTCATCCCCAGCCCCGCCCCTGTCCCCCACGACCAAGCTAACGGGGACCCGGCGGACAATGCTGAAGTGACTGAGGAGATGCTCCTCCAAGAGGCCCTGAGGCTCTTTGATTCCTCCCTGGATGCCGTATGGCTCAACGAGGATGGTTCCATCAGCATCCCTGTGCCTGGGGACCCTGGTGACACCAGCAGAGAGGGGACAGTGGTGGCCCCAGTCTCCCCAGTGCTGCCAACCTCCAGCCCCGGCTACGAGAACATTGAGGAACTCTCTTCAGAGATCAACATCTCCAGCATGGCCACCCCCCTGGGGACACCCCCAGGCCACAACAGCACCCCGGGCAGAGATGTCTCCCTCAGCCTCTTTGGGACATCCCTGGGCAGCGACAGCCCCTCGAGCAGCGACAGCCCCTTGGGGACACCCCCGGGCAGCGACAGCCCCTTGGGCAGCGACAGCCCCTTGGGGACGCCGCTGGGCAGCAATAGCCCCTTGGGGAGCGACATCTCCCACAGCTCCTTAGGGACACCCCCAAGCAGCAACAGCCCCTTGGGGAGTGACATCTCCCACAGCTCCTTAGGGACACCCCTGCGCAGCGACAGCCCCTTGGGGACACCCTCAGGCAGCGACAGCTCCTCGGGCAGCGACAGCCCCTTGGGGACACCCTCAGGCAGCGATAGCTCCTCCGGAAGCGACAGCCCCTTGGGGACACCCCCGGGCAGCAACAGCCCCTCGGGCAGCGATGTCTCCCTCAGCCCCTCTTCTGTCCCCCGCGACCAAGCTCCTGGGGACCCGGCCAGCGACTTCGCGGTGCCCGAGCAGGTGCCTCTTGAAGAGGCCCTCAGGCTCTTCGATTGCTCCTCTGCAGTGGTGAGGGTCAGCCGGAACAGCCCCGGCAGCATCCCCATGCCCGGGGACCCCGGTGGCACCGACGCAGCCGTCCCCTTCTGCGACTTCGCCTCGCTCTCTCTGCCCAAGGAGCAGCTCAACCCCGACAACAGCCTCGACGAGACCATCACTGCCGTGCAGACCCTCGAAGAGATCCTCTTGGCGATGGAGCCCCAGGAGCCGTGGGAGGACGCGGGGACGGAGCTGCCACCGTCCCAGCCTGCCGTGGCGGAGCAGCGGGGCAAGAAGCGGGGGATGAGCACCACGTCAACGCCACCCAGCAAGCGCAGGGCTCTGGCAGCCAGCCCGGGGGTGGCACGGGGGGATGAGAGCCCCCGCATGGAGGAATGGCGATGATGAGGGGGGTGGAGGGGGGCATATTTGGGGGCTGAAGAGAGGGGAGTGTGTTTGGGGGGTGGGGGGGTGGGTGCAGAGAGGAGTGTATTTGAGGGGTGTATTGGGGGTGTATGGGCGGGGCAGAGGGGAGTGTATTTGGGGGAGTGGGGTGGGGGGTGGGAGGGTTCAGAGTAGCTTCGATAGGACTTTTTCACTTTTCTCTTGTGTTTTCTCTCGTGTTTTCCATTAAAAGCTGTTTCTCCAGAACCGCTCCGTGCCTGTGTGGGAGGGGGAGGGAGCGCGGGAGGCACCGGGAAACGGCGCCCAAGAAGTGCCAAAGCCCCACTGAGCCCCACATGGGAGCCGGCGGCCCCCGAAGGGCACCGAGCCGCCCCCAGGGACAGGCCACGGCCGGCGGGGAAGGCAATGGCGGGGGGACAACTCCCCTGCCCCCTTCCCCAGGGGCGGCCGCACTTTGGCGGGGGGAGCCAGCACAGAGGGGGCCCTGCAGGACTCACGCACACGACCCCATGCAGAAAGCAGCACGGAGTCCCCGGGACAAGGACAGACCTCGCGGCCAGGGGGACACGCACACACGCACAACACGGGCCACAAGGCCTTCGTCCGGAACACGGCCAGCGTCCCCTCCGGCGGGGACAGGGTCACGCAGAGTCCTCCAAAGCCTTGCCACAATGCCGCCGTCCTCGGCTCCCACCGCGCTTGACTCCGCAGCCCAGCTTTGCCTCGCCGCAGCAGCAAAATCACCCCAAATCACCCCAGGAATGGGTAGGGAGGGACCCTCCTCCCCTTCTCCGGCTGCACCTTGGGCGGCCGCAAGACCACAAAGGGCCGGGGACGGGGGGAGGGGAATAAATCACTGCAGTGGCCAGAAAGTGCCTGGAAACTTCGTCTCTCTTTATTGCCCATTTCCCACCCGAGCTCCACAACCTGGGGCCAACACAGCCAACGGCGCCTCCGGGAAGCGGCCGCCCGTCTCCGGGTCCGGCTCGCAGAAGGTGGGGGGACGTCCCCGTCGGGGCACCCCCAGCGCCGGGGGTCGGTGGGCCGAGCCCCTTCCTCAGGGCAGTCCCAGGGATGCTGCCGGGGCGGTGGGAGCCGCTCCGGACCCCGGGAGGCCGCAGCCCCGTTGGCGTCAGCACGGCACTGCGCAGCTCCCGGCGCCGCTGCTGCTCAGCGTCTGCCCTCGCACACTGACTGCCCCGAGCGTCGTCCCGCACCCAGAACTCCTGTCCCCTGGAGCGGCTGCACCGCCCCCGGCTCTCGGGGCCACGCGGAGTTATTCTGCTCCACAGGAGGAGGAGAAGAGAAGAAAAGAGAAAGCCCAGAACCCAAACTGCAGGGCTGACCACAAGGTAAAGCGTGTTCTTAAGGGCATTGTCCAACACGGAGACACTTGGGGCATAAACCACCTTCCCTGTTCCGGTGGTTGACTGCCGCGATTGAGAGACGGGACACAGCTTGATGCAAGCAACATGTCGAGGTATTGTACACAATTATGCCTTTATATATATTTTCATTAGCTGCGTGTTTCAAACAGATTGGTTCTTAAAGCTAAACACTGCCTATTCAGCAACCCCTGATTGGTTCGGGACAAACACGGGACACTGTAAGTAAGTTTCCACAATCAGCAGTTAAGCCTTCATTCCACAGCTTGTTACATTGTATCTGGGTATGGCTCACCAGTCAGCATTCTGTTGGCAGTTTTCTGTTACCCTCTTTGTCCTCCCAAGGTTTGCGGCCTACAAGTTCCAGCACATCCGCGTTTATCAATTGCACAGGCCTTGGAGTCTTGCCTTTCAGGCCTTGTCCCACAGTTGACCACCCTCTTGGTACGGAAATGCTTCCTCACGTCCAGCCTGAACCTCCCCCGGCGCAGCTGTGAACCGTTCCCACGCGTCCTGTCCCTGGATCCCAGGGAGAAGAGCTCGGCACCTCCCTCTCCACGTGCCCTCCTCGGGAAGCTGCAGGGAGCCATGAGCTCGTCCCTCAGCCTCCTCCTCTCCAGACGAGACCAACCCAGAGTGCTCAGCCACTCCTCAGAGGACGTCTTCGAGCCCTGCCGAGGCTGCCCTCCTCTGGAGGCCTTTGAGGACTCGTACATCCTTCTCCAGTGGTGGGGCCCAGCACCGCACACCGTGCTCCAGGTGAGGCTGCACCAACGCTGAATGCAGCGGGACAATCCCCTCTCTTGCCCAATTGGTTCCACCGTGTCTGATGCCCCCAGGATGCGGTTTGCCCTCTTGGTGCCAGGGCGCACTGCCGGCTCCTGCAGACCCTGCTGCCCGCCAGCCCCCCCAGGCCCCTTTCTGCAGGGCTGCTCTCCAGCCACTCCTCTCCCCGTTTAGACTTGTGCCCACCGGTACTCCCTCCCTGGTGCAGTGCGGCACGTGCCCAATGCTCCAATCTATCCAGAGCCTTCTGCAAGGCCTCTTGTCCCTCGAGAGAGTCAGCAGCACCTCCCAGTTTGGCATCGTCAGCAAGCTTGCTAGTGGGGCACGCAGCGCCCAAAATCCAGGGTAGCAACTCTGCCGGCCTTGTTTCTCCTTGCATTGACAATTTTAAACTCAAACCGTTTCATGACGACAGTGGCCAAGACCATGCCATCTCCCACGAGTCCCTCTCCCATCACACCCAGCCAGTCTGGGAGGGCATCGGTCCCAGTTGGCTCCCTGAGGGCTCGTCACAAGGAGTTCTCGGCTCCCACAAACCGCAGGAATTTCCCAGCCCTGTTCCTCACAGCAGCAAGGGATTCCCAGCTGATTTCAACTGGGAAGTTGAAGTCGGCCCTAAGGAGAAGGGCTACCGACCCAGAGACGTCTCCGAATCGCCTACAGAACACTGCCTCGGTGCCGGCATCCCGGCCGGGCGATGGCCAGCAGACACCCACTGCGCCATCGGCTTTGTTTTCCATCCCCCTCATCCTCACCCAGGGGCTCTCAACCACACCATTGTGACCGCGATGGACCATCAAACCTCTCCCCTACCTACAGCGCGACCCTCTCTGGGAGCGCCCCGAGGCTTCCAGCCTTCGGGCCCTTCCCTGCCCGGGAGGAGCTGGGGGGGCCGTTGGGGCAGGCGGAACACAGGGAGCCCCCACATTCCTTCCTGGGCGACGCCAGAGAGTCCTTAGCAGCCGAGGCGCAGACAGGACAGACCATGGCACCTCCACTGCTGCGGCTCCCACCGCCCAGCCCCCGGCCCCCCCCCGGCCCCTCAAAGCCTTCAGAATGTCGTGCTCCCCCAAACCTTCTACCTCCAAGGCAAGCACCGACCCCGACCCCCGCGACCCGGGGACGCCCTCGGGGGCACGAGCGCAGGAGGTGACCGCCGGCCATGGCTCCTGTCTCTCTTGCAGGCGCAGCCACCCCGTGCCACCCACCCGGGCAGCAGCAGCCCTTCCCCGCAGCCTGGGCACCCCCGGCGGGGGGGGCACCCCCGGCACCTCCGGCACCGCCACCAGGTACGGCAGCCCCGCGCGCCCCAGCACCCCCAGCGCCCGAGTGCCCTGGGCACCCGCAGCAGCCCCCCCACCCCTCTGCCCCCCGCAGTTTGGGCACGGGGGCTCAGCCCTGCCCTCGCTGCCCAGAAAACCCGATTTGCAGAGATTTTCCCCCGCACCTAGGGCCGTCTCTCCCGTTTCGCCCCCTAGACCCCAGTCTCCTCCCCAGTGTCCCACCCCGTCCCACCGGCACAGCAGCTCAGCCCCAGGGACCCCCAGCCACGAGCTCCCCGGGTGCCCGGCCCAGAGCCGGCGACGTGGGCGATGGGGGACGTGGGCGATGATGGGGGACGTGGGCGATGGGGGATGTGGGCGATGGGGGACGTGGGTGATGGGGGATGTGGGTGAATGGGGACATGGGGGATGGGGACCGGCTCGGTGGGTACCCCTGCAGGGTCCCCCCGGCCCAGCGTGGCTCCCTGTCACCCCTCCAGGGATGCACATGGGCCCGTGTGGCTGCTTCTTCGACCCCCGCTTCTTCCGCATCGGGTGGACGGTCACCAACCCACCTCCGCCGGCCGCCTCCACGCTCGGCCACGGCGCCGCGTCTCTGCCGGGCGCTGCCCCGTGGGGCCCCGGGGGCTGCGGGACCCTCCCGGCCTGGGCAGCCCCTGCCACCCGCCAGGGCCAACCGGCACAGTTCCAGCTGACACAGCTCCCGCCCTACGGCCATCAGGGCACAATGATGGCCACAGTGGTGGCCACAGCCCCTCCAGTGCTTCCAGCTTCCATCCCTGGCCGCCAGCACGTCAAGGGACAGTCCGCATGGACCAATGTCTCCAGCATGGCCACCCCCGTGTGGGCACCCCGCGGCAGCAACATCCCCCCCGGGAAGCCACGTCATCCCCAGCCCCGCCCCTGTCCCCCACGACCAAGCTAACGGGGACCCGGCGGACAATGCTGAAGTGACTGAGGAGATGCTCCTCCAAGAGGCCCTGAGGCTCTTTGATTCCTCCCTGGATGCCGTATGGCTCAACGAGGATGGTTCCATCAGCATCCCTGTGCCTGGGGACCCTGGTGACACCAGCAGAGAGGGGACAGTGGTGGCCCCAGTCTCCCCAGTGCTGCCAACCTCCAGCCCCGGCTACGAGAACATTGAGGAACTCTCTTCAGAGATCAACATCTCCAGCATGGCCACCCCCCTGGGGACACCCCCAGGCCACAACAGCACCCCGGGCAGAGATGTCTCCCTCAGCCTCTTTGGGACATCCCTGGGCAGCGACAGCCCCTCGAGCAGCGACAGCCCCTTGGGGACACCCCCGGGCAGCGACAGCCCCTTGGGCAGCGACAGCCCCTTGGGGACGCCGCTGGGCAGCAATAGCCCCTTGGGGAGCGACATCTCCCACAGCTCCTTAGGGACACCCCTAAGCTGCAACAGCCCCTTGGGGAGTGACATCTCCCACAGCTCCTTAGGGACACCCCTGCGCAGCGACAGCCCCTTGGGGACACCCTCAGGCAGCGACAGCTCCTCGGGCAGCGACAGCCCCTTGGGGACACCCTCAGGCAGCGATAGCTCCTCCGGAAGCGACAGCCCCTTGGGGACACCCCCGGGCAGCAACAGCCCCTCGGGCAGCGATGTCTCCCTCAGCCCCTCTGCTGTCCCCCCGCGACCAAGCTCCTGGGGACCCGGCCAGCGACTTCGCGGTGCCCGAGCAGGTGCCTCTTGAAGAGGCCCTCAGGCTCTTCGATTGCTCCTCTGCAGTGGTGAGGGTCAGCCGGAACAGCCCCGGCAGCATCCCCATGCCCGGGGACCCCGGTGGCACCGACGCAGCCGTCCCCTTCTGCGACTTCGCCTCGCTCTCTCTGCCCAAGGAGCAGCTCAACCCCGACAACAGCCTCGACGAGACCATCACTGCCGTGCAGACCCTCGAAGAGATCCTCTTGGCGATGGAGCCCCAGGAGCCGTGGGAGGACGCGGGGACGGAGCTGCCACCGTCCCAGCCTGCCGTGGCGGAGCAGCGGGGCAAGAAGCGGGGGATGAGCACCACGTCAACGCCACCCAGCAAGCGCAGGGCTCTGGCAGCCAGCCCGGGGGTGGCACGGGGGGATGAGAGCCCCCGCATGGAGGAATGGCGATGATGAGGGGGGTGGAGGGGGGCATATTTGGGGGCTGAAGAGAGGGGAGTGTGTTTGGGGGTCGGGGGGTGGGTGCAGAGAGGAGTGTATTTGAGGGGTGTATTGGGGGTGTATGGGCGGGGCAGAGGGGAGTGTATTTGGGGGAGTGGGGTGGGGGGTGGGAGGGTTCAGAGTAGCTTCGATAGGACTTTTTCACTTTTCTCTTGTGTTTTCTCTCGTGTTTTCCATTAAAAGCTGTTTCTCCAGAACCGCTCCGTGCCTGTGTGGGAGGGGGAGGGAGCGCGGGAGGCACCGGGAAACGGCGTCCAAGAAGTGCCAAAGCCCCACTGAGCCCCACATGGGAGCCGGCGGCCCCCGAAGGGCACCGAGCCGCCCCCAGGGACAGGCCACGGCCAGCGGGGAAGGCAATGGCGGGGGGACAACTCCCCTGCCCCCTTCCCCAGGGGCGGCCGCACTTTGGCGGGGGGAGCCAGCACAGAGGGGGCCCTGCAGGACTCACGCACACGACCCCATGCAGAAAGCAGCACGGAGTACCCGGGACAAGGACAGACCTCGCGGCCAGGGGGACACGCACACACGCACAACACGGGCCACAAGGCCTTCGTCCGGAACACGGCCAGCGTCCCCTCCGGCGGGGACAGGGTCACGCAGAGTCCTCCAAAGCCTTGCCACAATGCCGCCGTCCTCGGCTCCCACCGCGCTTGACTCCGCAGCCCAGCTTTGCCTCGCCGCAGCAGCAAAATCACCCCAAATCACCCCAGGAATGGGTAGGGAGGGACCCTCCTCCCCTTCTCCGGCTGCACCTTGGGCGGCCGCAAGACCACAAAGGGCCGGGGACGGGGGGAGGGGAATAAATCACTGCAGTGGCCAGAAAGTGCCTGGAAACTTCGTCTCTCTTTATTGCCCATTTCCCACCCGAGCTCCACAACCTGGGGCCAACACAGCCAACGGCGCCTCCGGGAAGCGGCCGCCCATCTCCGGGTCCGGCTCGCAGAAGGTGGGGGGACGTCCCCGTCGGGGCACCCCCAGCGCCGGGGGTCGCGGGGATGAGCCCCTTCCTCAGGGCAGTCCCAGGGATGCTGCCGGGGCGGTGGGAGCCGCTCCGGACCCCGGGAGGCCGCAGCCCCGTTGGCGTCAGCACGGCACTGCGCAGCTCCCGGCGCCGCTGCTGCTCAGCGTCTGCCCTCGCACACTGACTGCCCCGAGCGTCGTCCCGCACCCAGAACTCCTGTCCCCTGGAGCGGCTGCACCGCCCCCGGCTCTCGGGGCCACGCGGAGTTATTCTGCTCCACAGGAGGAGGAGAAGAGAAGAGAAGAGAAGAGCCCAGAACCCAAACTGCAGGGCTGACCACAAGGTAAAGCGTGTTCTTAAGGGCATTGTCCAACACGGAGACACTTGGGGCATAAACCACCTTGCCTGTTCCGGTGGTTGACTGCCGCGATTGAGAGACGGGACACAGCTTGATGCAAGCAACATGTCGATGTATTGTACACAATTATGCCTTTATATATGTTTTCATTAGCTGCGTGTTTCAAACAGATTGGTTCTTAAAGCTAAACACTGCCTATTCAGCAACCCCTGATTGGTTCGGAACAAACACGGGACACTTTAAGTAAGTTTCCACAATCAGCAGTTAAGCCTTCATTCCACAGCTTGTTACATTGTATCTGGGTATGGCTCACCAGTCAGCATTCTGTTGGCAGTTTTCTGTTACCCTCTTTGTCCTCCCAAGGTTTGCGGCCTACAAGTTCCAGCACATCCGCGTTTATCAATTGCACAGGCCTTGGAGTCTTGCCTTTCAGGCCTTGTCCCACAGTTGACCACCCTCTTGGTACGGAAATGCTTCCTCATGTCCAGCCTGAACCTCCCCCGGCGCAGCTGTGAACCGTTCCCACGCGTCCTGTCCCTGGATCCCAGGGAGAAGAGCTCAGCACCTCCCTCTCCACGTGCCCTCCTCGGGAAGCTGCAGGGAGCCATGAGCTCGTCCCTCAGCCTCCTCCTCTCCAGACGAGACCAACCCAGAGTGCTCAGCCACTCCTCAGAGGACGTCTTCGAGCCCTGCCGAGGCTGCCCTCCTCTGGAGGCCTTTGAGGACTCGTACATCCTTCTCCAGTGGTGGGGCCCAGCACCGCACACCGTGCTCCAGGTGAGGCCGCACCAACGCTGAATGCAGCGGGACAATCCCCTCTCTTGCCCGGTTGGTTCCACCGCGTCTGATGCCCCCAGGATGCGGTTTGCCCTCTTGGTGCCAGGGCGCACTGCCGGCTCCTGCAGACCCTGCTGCCCGCCACCCCCCCCAGGCCCCTTTCTGCAGGGCTGCTCTCCAGCCACTCCTCTCCCCGTTTAGACTTGTGCCCACCGGTACTCCCTCCCTGGTGCAGTGCGGCACGTGCCCAATGCTCCAATCTATCCAGAGCCTTCTGCAAGGCCTCTTGTCCCTCGAGAGAGTCAGCAGCACCTCCCAGTTTGGCATCGTCAGCAAGCTTGCTAATGGGGCACACAGCGCCCAAAATCCAGGGTAGCAACTCTGCCGGCCTTGTTTCTCCTTGCATTGACAATTTTAAACTCAACCGTTTCATGACGACAGTGGCCAAGACCATGCCATCTCCCACGAGTCCCTCTCCCATCACACCCAGCCAGTCTGAGAGGGCATCGGTCCCAGTTGGCTCCCTGAGGGCTCGTCACAAGGAGTTCTCGGCTCCCACAAACCGCAGGAATTTCCCAGCCCTGCTCCTCACAGCAGCAAGGGATTCCCAGCTGATTTCAACTGGGAAGTTGAAGTCGGCCCTAAGGAGAAGGGCTACCGACCCAGAGACGTCTCCGAATCGCCTACAGAACACCGCCTCGGTGCCGGCATCCCGGCCGGGCGATGGCCAGCAGACACCCACTGCGCCATCAACTTTGTTTTCCATCCCCCTCATCCTCACCCAGAGGCTCTCAACCACACCATTGTGACCGCGATGGACCATCAAACCTCTCCCCTACCTACAGCGCGACCCCCTCTGGGAGCGCCCCGAGGCTTCCAGCCTTCGGGCCCTTCCCTGCCCGGGAGGAGCTGGGGGGGCCGTTGGGGCAGGCGGAACACAGGGAGCCCCCACATTCCTTCCTGGGCGACGCCAGAGAGTCCTTAGCAGCCGAGGCGCAGACAGGACAGACCATGGCACCTCCACTGCTGCGGCTCCCACCGCCCGGCCCCCGGGCCCCCCCGGCCCCCCAAAGCCTTCAGAATGTCGTGCTCCCCCAAACCTTCTACCTCCAAGGTAAGCACCGACCCCAACCCCCGTGGCCCGGGGACGCCCTCGGGGGCACGAGCGCAGGAGGTGACCGCCGGCCATGGCTCCTGTCTCTCTTGCAGGCGCAGGCACCCCGTGCCACCCGCCCGGGCAGCAGCAGCCCTTCCCCGCAGCCTGGGCACCCCCGGCGGGGTGGGCACCCCCGGCACCCCTGGCACCTCCACCAGGTACGGCAGCTCCATGCGCCCCAGCACCCCCAGCGCCCGAGAGCCCTGGGCACCCGCAGCAGCCCCCCCCACCCCTCTCCCCCCCGCAGTTTGGGCACGGGGGCTCAGCCCTGCCCTCGCTGCCCAGAAAACCCGATTTCCAGAGAATTTCCCCCGCACCTGGGGCCGTCTCTCCCGTTTCGCTCCCTAGACCCCAGTCTCCTCCCCGGTGTCCCACCCCATCCCACCGGCACAGCAGCTCAGCCCCAGGGACCCCCAGCCACGAACTCCCCGGGTGCCCGGCCCAGAGCCGGCGACGTGGGCGATGAGGGATGTGGGCGATGATGGGGGACGTGGGCGATGGGGGATGTGGAGGATGGGGAATGTGGGTGATGATGGGGGACGTGGGCGATGATGGGGGACGTGGGTGATGGGGGATGTGGGTGAATGGGGACATGGGGGATGGGGACCGGCTCGGTGGGTACCCCTGCAGGGTCCCCCCGGCCCAGCGTCGCTCTCTGTCATCCCCCCAGGGATGCAGATGGGCCCGTGTGGCTGCTTCTTCGACCCCCGCTTCTTCCGCATCGGGTGGACGGTCACCAACCCACCTCCGCCGGCCGCCTCCACGCTCGGCCACGGCGCCGCGTCTCTGCCGGGCGCTGCCCCGTGGGGCCCCGGAGGCTGCGGGACCCTCCCGGCCTGGGCAGCCCCTGCCACCCGCCAGGGCCAACAGGCACAGTTCCAGCTGACACAGCTCCCGCCCTACGGCCATCAGGGCACAATGATGGCCACAGTGGTGGCCACAGCCCCTCCAGTGCTGCCAGCTTCCATCCCTGGCCGCCAGCACGTCAAGGGACAGTCCGCATGGACCAACGTCTCCAGCATGGCCACCCCCGCGTGGGCACCCCGGGGCAGCAACATCCCCCCGGGCAGCCACGTCATCCCCAGCCCCGCCCCTGTCCCCCACGACCAAGCTAACGGGGACCCGGCGGACAATGCTGAAGTGACTGAGGAGATGATCCTCCAAGAGGCTATGAGGCTCTTTGATTCCTCCCTGGATGCCGTATGGCTCAACGAGGATGGTTCCATCAGCATCCCTGTGCCTGGGGACCCTGGTGACACCAGCAGAGAGGGGACAGTGGTGGCCCCAGTCTCCCCAGTGCTGCCAACCTCCAGCCCCGGCTACGAGAACATTGAGGAACTCTCTTCAGAGATCAACATCTCCAGCATGGCCACCCCACTGGGGACACCCCCGGGCCACAACAGCACCCCGGGCAGAGATGTCTCCCTCAGCCTCTTTGGGACATCTCTGGGCAGCGACAGCCCCTCGAGCAGCGACAGCCCCTTGGGGACACCCCCGGGCAGCGACAGCCCCTTGGGCAGCGACAGCCCCTTGGGGACGCCGCTGGGCAGCAATAGCCCCTTGGGGAGCGACATCTCCCACAGCTCCTTAGGGACACCCCCAAGCAGCAACAGCCCCTTGGGGAGTGACATCTCCCACAGCTCCTTAGGGACACCCCTGCGCAGCGACAGCCCCTTGGGGACACCCTCAGGCAGCGACAGCTCCTCGGGCAGCGACAGCCCCTTGGGGACACCCTCAGGCAGCGATAGCTCCTCCGGAAGCGACAGCCCCTTGGGGACACCCCCGGGTAGCAACAGCCCCTCGGGCAGCGATGTCTCCCTCAGCCCCTCTTCTGTCCCCCGCGACCAAGCTCCTGGGGACCCGGCCAGCGACTTCGCGGTGCCCGAGCAGGTGCCTCTTGAAGAGGCCCTCAGGCTCTTCGATTGCTCCTCTGCAGTGGTGGGGGTCAGCCGGAACAGCCCCGGCAGCATCCCCATGCCCGGGGACCCCGGTGGCACCGACGCAGGGGTCCCCTTCTGCGACTTCGCATCGCTCTCTCTGCCCAAGGAGCAGCTCAACCCCGACAACAGCCTCGACGAGACCATCACTGCCGTGCAGACCCTCGAAGAGATCCTCTTGGCGATGGAGCCCCAGGAGCCGTGGGAGGACGCGGGGACGGAGCTGCCACCGTCCCAGCCTGCCGTGGCAGAGCAGCGGGGCAAGAAGCGGGGGATGAGCCCCACGTCAACGCCACCCAGCAAGCGCAGGGCTCTGGCAGCCAGCCCGGGTGTGGCACGGGGGGATGAGAGCCCCCGCATGGAGGAATGGCGATGATGAGGGGGGTGGAGGGGGGCGTATTTGGGGGCTGAAGAGAGGGGAGTGTGTTTGGGGGTCGGGGGGTGGGTGCAGAGAGGAGTGTATTTGAGGGGTGTATTGGGGGTGTATGGGGGGGGCAGAGGGGAGTGTATTTGGGGGAGTGGGGTGGGGGGTCGAAGGGTGCAGAGTAGCTTCGATAGGACTTTTTCACTTTTCTCTTGTGTTTTCTCTCGTGTTTTCCATTAAAAGCTGTTTCTCCAGAACCGCTCCGTGCCTGTGTGGGAGGGGGAGGGAGCGCAGGAGGCACCGGGAAACGGCGCCCAAGAAGTGCCAAAGCCCCACTGAGCCCCACATGGGAGCTGGCGGCCCCCGAAGGGCACCGAGCTGCCCCCAGGGACGGGCCACGGCCAGCGGGGAAGGCAATGGAGGGGGGACAACTCCCCTGCCCCCTTCCCCAGGGGTGGCCGCACTTTGGCGGGGAGAGCCAGCACAGAGGGGGCCCTGCAGGACTCACGCACATGACCCCACGCAGAAAGCAGCACGGAGTCCCCGGGACAAGGACAGACCTCGCGGCCAGGGGGACACGCACACACGCACAACACGGGCCACAAGGCCTTCGTCCGGAACACGGCCAGCGTCCCCTCCGGCGGGGACAGGGTCACGCAGAGTCCTCCAAAGCCTTGCCACAATGCCGCCGTCCTCGGCTCCCACCGCGCTTGACTCCGCAGCCCAGCTTTGCCTCGCCGCCGCAGCAAAATCACCCCAAATCACCCCTGGAATGGCCAGGGAGGGACCCTCCTCCCCTTCTCCGGCTGCACCTTGGGCGGCCGCAAGACCACAAAGGGCCGGGGACGGGGGGAGGGGAATAAATCACTGCAGTGGCCAGAAAGTGCCTGGAAATTTCGTCTCTCTTTATTGCCCATTTCCCACCCGAGCTCCACAACCTGGGGCCAACGCAGCCAACGGCGCCTTTGGGAAGCGGCCGCCCGTCTCCGGGTCCGGCTCGCAGAAGGTGGGGGGGACGTCCCCGTCGGGGCACCCCCAGCGCCGGGGGTCGGTGGGCCGAGCCCCTTCCTCAGGGCAGTCCCAGGGATGCTGCCGGGGCGGTGGGAACCGCTCCGGACCCTGGGAGGCCGCAGCCCCGTTGGCGTCAGCACGGCACGGCGCAGCTCCCGGCGCCGCTGCTGCTCAGCGTCTGCCCTCGCACACTGACTGCCCCGAGCGTCGTCCCGCACCCAGAACTCCTGTCCCCTGGAGCGGCTGCACCGCCCCCGGCTCTCGAGGCCACGCGGAGTTATTCTGCTCCACAGGAGGAGGAGAAGAGAAGAGAAGAGAAAGCCCAGAACCCAAACTGCAGGGCTGACCACAAGGTAAAGCGTGTTCTTAAGGGCATTGTCCAACACGGAGACACTTGGGGCATAAACCACCTTCCCTGTTCCGGTGGTTGACTGCCGCGATTGAGAGACGGGACACAGCTTGATGCAATCAATATGTCGAGGTATTGTACACAATTATGCCCTTATATATGTTTTCATTAGCTGCGTGTTTCAAACAGATTGGTTCTTAAAGCTAAACACTGCCTATTCAGCAACCCCTGATTGGTTCGGAACAAACACGGGACACTTTAAGTAAGTTTCCACAATCAGCAGTTAAGCCTTCATTCCACAGCTTGTTACATTGTATCTGGGTATGGCTCACCAGTCAGCATTCTGTTGGCAGTTTTCTGTTACCCTCTATGTCCTCCCAAGGTTTGCGGCCTACAAGTTCCAGCACATCCGCGTTTATCGATTGCACAGGCCTTGGAGTCTTGCCTTTCAGGCCTTGTCCCACAGTTGACCACCCTCTTGGTACGGAAATGCTTCCTCACGTCCAGCCTGAACCTCCCCCGGCGCAGCTGTGAACCGTTCCCACGCGTCCTGTCCCTGGATCCCAGGGAGAAGAGCTCAGCACCTCCCTCTCCACGTGCCCTCCTCGGGAAGCTGCAGGGAGCCATGAGCTCGTCCCTCAGCCTCCTCCTCTCCAGACGAGACCAACCCAGAGTGCTCAGCCGCTCCTCAGAGGACGTCTTCGAGCCCTGCCGAGGCTGCCCTCCTCTGGAGGCCTTTGAGGACTCGTACATCCTTCTCCAGTGGTGGGGCCCAGCACCGCACACCGTGCTCCAGGTGAGGCCGCACCAACGCTGAATGCAGCGGGACAATCGCCTCTCTTGCCCGGTTGGTTCCACCGCGTCTGATGCCCCCAGGATGCGGTTTGCCCTCTTGGTGCCAGGGCGCACTGCCGGCTCCTGCAGACCCTGCTGCCCGCCACCCCCCCAGGCCCCTTTCTGCAGGGCTGCTCTCCAGCCACTCCTCTCCCCTTTTAGACGTGTGCCCACCGGTACTCCCTCCCTGGTGCAGTGCGGCACGTGCCCAATGCTCCAATCTATCCAGAGCCTTCTGCAAGGCCTCTTGTCCCTCGAGAGAGTCAGCAGCACCTCCCAGTTTGGCATTGTCAGCAAGCTTGCTAATGGGGCACGCAGCGCCCAAAATCCAGGGTAGCAACTCTGCCGGCCTTGTTTCTCCTTGCATTGACAATTTTAAACTCAACCGTTTCATGACGACAGTGGCCAAGACCATGCCATCTCCCACGAGTCCCTCTCCAATCACACCCAGCCAGTCTGGGAGGGCATCGGTCCCAGTTGGCTCCCTGAGGGCTCGTCACAAGGAGTTCTCGGCTCCCACAAACCGCAGGAATTTCCCAGCCCTGTTCCTCACAGCAGCAAGGGATTCCCAGCTGATTTCAACTGGGAAGTTGAAGTCGGCCCTAAGGAGAAGGGCTACCGACCCAGAGACGTCTCCGAATCGCCTACAGAACACTGCCTCGGTGCCGGCATCCCGGCCGGGCGATGGCCAGCAGACACCCACTGCGCCATCGGCTTTGTTTTCCATCCCCCTCATCCTCACCCAGGGGCTCTCAACCACACCATTGTGACCGCGATGGACCATCAAACCTCTCCCCTACCTACGGCGAGACCCCCTCTGGGAGCGCCCCGAGGCTTCCAGCCTTCGGGCCCTTCCCTGCCCGGGAGGAGCTGGGGGGGCCGTTGGGGCAGGCGGAACACAGGGAGCCCCCACATTCCTTCCTGGGCGACGCCAGAGAGTCCTTAGCAGCCGAGGCGCAGACAGGACAGACCATGGCACCTCCACTGCTGCGGCTCCCACCGCCCGGCCCCCGGGCCCCCCCCGGCCCCCCAAAGCCTTCAGAATGTCGTGCTCCCCCAAACCTTCTACCTCCAAGGTAAGCACCGACCCCGACCCCTGCGGCCCGGGGACGCCCTCGGGGGCACGAGCGCAGGAGGTGACCGCCGGCCATGGCTCCTGTCTCTCTTGCAGGAGCAGCCGCCCCGTGCCACCCGCCCGGGCAGCAGCAGCCCTTCCCCGCAGCCTGGGCACCCCCGGCGGGGTGGGCACCCCCGGCACCCCCGTCACCGCCACCAGGTACGGCACCCCCGCGCGCCCCAGCACCCCCAGCGCCCGAGAGCCCTGGGCACCCGCAGCAGCCCCCCCACCCCTCTGCCCCCCGCAGTTTGGGCACGGGGGCTCAGCCCTGCCCTCGCTGCCCAGAAAACCCGATTTCCAGAGAATTTCCCCCGCACCTGGGGCCGTCTCTCCCGTTTCGCTCCCTAGACCCCAGTCTCCTCCCCGGTGTCCCACCCCATCCCACCGGCACAGCAGCTCAGCCCCAGGGACCCCCAGCCACGAACTCCCCGGGTGCCCGGCCCAGAGCCGGCGACGTGGGCGATGAGGGACGTGGGCGATGATGGGGGACGTGGGCGATGGGGGATGTGGAGGATGGGGAATGTGGGTGATGATGGGGGACGTGGGCGATGATGGGGGACGTGGGTGATGGGGGATGTGGGTGAATGGGGACATGGGGGATGGGGGCCGGCTCGGTGGGTACCCCTGCAGGGTCCCCCTGGCCCAGCGTCGCTCTCTGTCACCCCCCCAGGGATGCAGATGGGCCCGTGTGGCTGCTTCTTCGACCTCCGCTTCTTCCGCATCGGGTGGACGGTCACCAACCCACCTCCGCCAGCCGTCTCCACGCTCGGCCACGGCGCCGCGTCTCTGCCGGGCGCTGCCCCGTGGGGCCCCGGAGGCTGCGGGACCCTCCCGGCCTGGGCAGCCCCTGCCACCCGCCAGGGCCAACAGGCACAGTTCCAGCTGACACAGCTCCCGCCCTACGGCCATCAGGGCACAATGATGGCCACAGTGGTGGCCACAGCCCCTCCAGTGCTGCCAGCTTCCATCCCTGGCCGCCAGCACGTCAAGGGACAGTCCGCATGGACCAACGTCTCCAGCATGGCCACCCCCGCGTGGGCACCCCGGGGCAGCAACATCCCCCCGGGCAGCCACGTCATCCCCAGCCCCGCCCCTGTCCCCCACGACCAAGCTAACGGGGACCCGGCGGACAATGCTGAAGTGACTGAGGAGATGATCCTCCAAGAGGCCCTGAGGCTCTTTGATTCCTCCCTGGATGCCGTATGGCTCAACGAGGATGGTTCCATCAGCATCCCTGTGCCTGGGGACCCTGGTGACACCAGCAGAGAGGGGACAGTGGTGGCCCCAGTCTCCCCAGTGCTGCCAACCTCCAGCCCCGGCTACGAGAACATTGAGGAACTCTCTTCAGAGATCAACATCTCCAGCATGGCCACCCCCCTGGGGACACCCCCAGGCCACAACAGCACCCCGGGCAGAGATGTCTCCCTCAGCCTCTTTGGGACATCCCTGGGCAGCGACAGCCCCTCGAGCAGCGACAGCCCCTTGGGGACACCCCCGGGCAGCGACAGCCCCTTGGGCAGCGACAGCCCCTTGGGGACGCCGCTGGGCAGCAATAGCCCCTTGGGGAGCGACATCTCCCACAGCTCCTTAGGGACACCCCCAAGCAGCAACAGCCCCTTGGGGAGTGACATCTCCCACAGCTCCTTAGGGACACCCCTGCGCAGCGACAGCCCCTTGGGGACACCCTCAGGCAGCGATAGCTCCTCCGGAAGCGACAGCCCCTTGGGGACACCCCCGGGCAGCAACAGCCCCTCGGGCAGCAATGTCTCCCTCAGCCCCTCTTCTGTCCCCCGCGACCAAGCTCCTGGGGACCCGGCCAGCAACTTCGCGGTGCCCGAGCAGGTGCCTCTTGAAGAGGCCCTCAGGCTCTTCGATTGCTCCTCTGCAGTGGTGGGGGTCAGCCGGAACAGCCCCGGCAGCATCCCCGTGCCCGGGGACCCCGGTGGCACCGACGCAGGGGTCCCCTTCTGCGAATTCGCCTCGCTCTCTCTGCCCGAGGAGCAGCTCAACCCCGACAACAGCCTCGACGAGACCATCACTGCCGTGCAGACCCTCGAAGAGATCCTCTTGGCGATGGAGCCCCAGCAGCCGTGGGAGGACGCAGGGACGGAGCTGCCACCGTCCCAGCCTGCCATGGCGGAGCAGCGGGGCAAGAAGCAGGGGATGAGCCCCACGTCAACGCCACCCAGCAAGCGCAGGGCTCTGGCAGCCAGCCCGGGGGTGGCACGGGGGGATGAGAGCCCCCGCATGGAGGAATGGCGATGATGAGGGGGGTGGAGGGGGGCGTATTTGGGGGCTGTAGAGAGGGGAGTGTGTTTGGGGGTTGGGGGGTGGGTGCAGAGAGGAGTGTATTTGAGGGGTGTATTGGGGGTGTATGGGCGGGGCAGAGGGGAGTGTATTTGGGGGAGTGAGGTGGGGGGTGGGAGGGTTCAGAGTAGCTTCGATAGGACTTTTTCGGTTTTCTCTTGTGTTTTCTCTCGTGTTTTCCATTAAAAGCTGTTTCTCCAGAACCGCTCCGTGCCTGTGTGGGAGGGGGAGGGAGCGCGGGAGGCACCGGGAAACGGCGCCCAAGAAGTGCCAAAGCCCCACTGAGCCCCACATGGGAGCCGGCGGCCCCCGAAGGGCACCGAGCCGCCCCCAGGGACGGGCCACAGCCGGCGGGGAAGGCAATGGAGGGGGAACAACTCCCCTGCCCCCTTCCCCAGGGGCGGCCGCACTTTGGCGGGGGAAACCAGGACAGAGGGGGCCCTGCAGGACTCACGCATACGGCCCCACGCAGAAAGCAGCACGGAGTCCCCGGGACAAGGACAGACCTCGCAGCCGGGGGGACACGCACACATGCAAAACATGGGCCGCAAGGCCTTTGTCCGGAACATAGCCAGCGTCCCCTCCGGCGGGGACAGGGTCACGCAGAGTCCTCCAAAGCCTCGCCACAATGCCGCCGTCCTCGGCTCCCACCGCGCTCGACTCCGCAGCCCAGCTTTGCCTCGCCGCTGCAGCAAAATCACCCCAAATCACCCCAGGAATGGGCAGGGAGGGACCCTCCTCCCCTTCTCCGGCTGCACCTTGGGCGGCCGCAAGACCACAAAGGGCCGGGGACGGGGGGAGGGGAATAAATCACTGCAGTGGCCAGAAAGTGCCTGGAAACTTTGTCTTTCTTTATCGCCCATTTCCCACCCGAGCTCCACAACCTGGGGTCAACGCAGCCAACGGCGCCTCCGGGAAGCGGCCGCCCGTCTCCGGGTCCGGCTCGCAGAAGGTGGGGGGGACGTCCCCGTCGGGGCACCCCCAGCGCCGGGGGTCGCGGGGATGAGCCCCTTCCTCAGGGCAGTCCCAGGGATGCTGCCAGAGCGGTGGGAGCCGCTCCGGACCCCGGGAGGCCGCAGCCCCGTTGGCGTCAGCACGGCACGGCGCAGCTCCCGGCGCCGCTGCTGCTCAGCGTCTGCCCTCGCACGCTGACTGCCCCGAGCGTCGTCCCGCACCCAGAACTCCTGTCCCCTGGAGCGGCTGCACTGCCCCCGGCTCTCGGGGCCACGCGGAGTTATTCTGCTCCACAGGAGGAGGAGAAGAGAAGAGAAGAGAAGAGAAGAGAAAGCCCAGAACCCAAACTGCAGGGCTGACCACAAGGTAAAGCGTGTTCTTAAGGGTATTGTCCAACACGGAGACACTTGGGGCATAAACCACCTTCCCTGTTCCGGTGGTTGACTGCCGCGATTGAGAGACGGGACACAGCTTGATGCAATCAACATGTCGAGGTATTGTACACAATTATGCCCTTATATATGTTTTCATTAGCTGCGTGTTTCAAACAGATTGGTTTTTAAAGCTAAACACTGCCTATTCAGCAACCCCTGATTGGTTCGGAACAAACACGGGACACTTTAAGTAAGTTTCCACAATCAGCAGTTAAGCCTTCATTCCACAGCTTGTTACATTGTATCTGGGTATGGCTCACCAGTCAGCATTCTGTTGGCAGTTTGCTGTTACCCTCTTTGTCCTCCCAAGGTTTGAGGCCTACAAGTTCCAGCACATCCGCGTTTATCGATTGCACAGGCCTTGGAGTCTTGCCTTTCAGGCCTTGTCCCACAGTTGACCACCCTCTTGGTACGGAAATGCTTCCTCATGTCCAGCCTGAACCTCCCCCGGCGCAGCTGTGAACCGTTCCCACGCGTCCTGTCCCTGGATCCCAGGGAGAAGAGCTCAGCACCTCCCTCTCCACGTGCCCTCCTCGGGAAGCTGCAGGGAGCCATGAGCTCATCCCTCAGCCTCCTCCTCTCCAGACGAGACCAACCCAGAGTGCTCAGCCGCTCCTCAGAGGACGTCTTCGAGCCCTGCCGAGGCTGCCCTCCTCTGGAGGCCTTTGAGGACTCTCCTTGGACAACAGCCTTGACGAGACCATCACTGCCGTGCAGACCCTCGAAGAGATCCTCTTGGCGATGGAGCCCCAGCAGCCGTGGGAGGACGCAGGGACGGAGCTGCCACCGTCCCAGCCTGCTGTGGCGGAGCAGCGGGGCAAGAAGCGGGGGATGAGCCCCACGTCAACGCCACCCAGCAAGCGCAGGGCTCTGGCAGCCAGCCCGGGGGTGGCACGGGGGGATGAGAGCCCCCGCATGGAGGAATGGCGATGATGAGGGGGGCGGAGGGGGGCGTATTTGGGGGCTGTAGAGAGGAGAGTGTATTTGGGGGTGGGGGGGTGGGTGCAGAGAGGAGTGTATTTGAGGGGTGTATTGGGGGGTGTATGGGGGGGGGCAGAGGGGAGTGTATTTGGGGGAGTGGGGTGGGGGTTGGGAGGGTTCAGAGTAGCTTCAATAGGACTTTTTTGATTTTCTCTTGTGTTTTCCATTAAAACCTGGAGTTCGTGGAGGTGCTGACGGAGGGGCTGGGGCCGGTGCTGCTGGTGCAGGGGGGCAACGGGGACCCCCCCAGCCCTTGAGCGCACCAGTACGAGGCCAGGCTGAGCCGCACATCTTCAAGCACGAGCCCAGTATGGGCCCAGCACCCCCAGTACGCTGCCAGTACGACGGCAGTCTGGGTCACTGCTCTCTCAGCGTGATCCCAGTATGGGACCAAACGCCCCCGGTGTAGCACCAGTGCTCCCAGTATGATGCCAGCCTGAGCCACAGCGCTTCGAGTACTATCCTCGTTATGGGCCGCCACACTCCCAGTATGGGCCCAGCGCTCCCAGTACAGCACCTGTGCTCACAGTATGATGCCAGCCTAGGCTGCAGCTGCCTGCGTACCGCCCCAGTATGACCCTGGGACTCCCAGTATAGGCTCCCAGCGCACCGAGGGCGCTCCCAGTAGAGGCCCCAGTGCTCCCAGTATGGACCCCGAGACAGGGCCCTGGCCCTGTGGCCACCACCTCACTGCCGGGACGTTTCCCGCCTCCTCCGTGGCCGTTCGTCAATGGGGTTTCCCGCGGCTCTGCGCTTGATCAATGGGATTGCTTGCTCCGGCCACGCCCCCGCCAGCTCTGGCCACGCCCCTGGCCCTGTCCCCGCTCCGATTGGTCGGGGCGCCTCGCCGGGGGAAGGGCGCAGGGGGGAGATTGAGGGTGGCGGTGGGCCAATGAGAGAGGCGCGGTGTGCGGGGCGGCGGCCAATGGGCGCGCGGCGCGGGAGCTCCGGAAGCGGAAGCGGAAGTGTCAGGGGGAAAATGGCGCCCAGCTCGAAGGGGGAGCGCGGCGGTGCGGGGGGGGGAGCGGGGCCCGGCGGGCGGGTGTTGGATCGGGCCGGGCCCGCGGTGCCGGTGGGAGCGTGTCGTGAGGCAGCTGGAGCGCGTGAAGGTGAGCGGGGGGGGACGGGGGGGCCCGGAGCGTCACTTTGAATGCCAAAGTCTGATTTTGAAGGTACAAAGCCTCATTTTTAGAGTCCGAAGTCTCATTTATGGGGTCCAACAGCTCATTTTTCGCCCCCAACCCTTATTCTGAGCTTCCACATTCTCCTCTGGAGCTTCTGAAACCTCCTTTTCCGGCACCAAAGCTGCCTTTTTAGGGTTCAGGCCACAATTTGGAGGGCGCAAAACTGCGTTTTGAGCCTCCAAAGCCCCATTTTTGGGGGGCAAAGCCTTCATTTTAGGTACCAAGGAATCATTTGTGGGCAAAAAGCCCTCATTTCATGGTTCTAACCTTTAATTTCATGTCCAAAACCCCATTTTGAGGGGCCACAGCCTCATTTTTGAGGCCAAACTCCTTCGTTATACGGTCCCAACTTGTCTTTTGTTACCCACAGCCTTTATTTTGGGGCTCTAATCCCTCATTTTGAGGGCCGAGAGCTTCATTTGAGGGGCCAAAGCCACGTTTGGAGTGTCCAAACCCTCATTTTTATCCTTTCCCGAGTCCCACTTTGGGCTTCCCAACCTCGATGGAGGCTCCAAAGCTTCATTTTTATGGTCCAAAACCTCATTTTTATAGTCCAAAGGCTCGTTTTATGGTCCAAACCCTCCTTTTAATGGTCTAAAGGGTCCTTTTTAGTGTCCAAATCCTCTTGTGCAGTGTCCAAAGCGTCATTTTCAGGCTCCAAAGCCTCGTTTTTAGGATCCAGGCAATTGTTTTAAGGGTCCGAGCTGTGTCTTGAGGGTGCAAAGTCTCCTTTTTCTTGTGCCTAACCCTCTTTTAGGGCTGAAAGCCTCAATTTTTGCCCCCAAATCCCACTGTTGAGAGTCCAAAGGGTTGATTCTGGGGTCGAATACCTCCTTTTTTGGTGGAAACCCTCCATTTTCGTGTCCGAAACCCTCATTTTTGAGTTCCAAGCTGTTTTTTTAAGCTCCAAAGATTCCTCTTAAGGGCCTTTGTAAGGGTCTTTGTTTCCCAGCAGCTGCTGTGCCCTTGCGGGGGGCTGTGGCTGTGGGGTGAGCAGCCAGAGCTCTGCAGCACCCTGTGGCGGGCCCGGCCATGGGGACAGCCCAGAGTGGGCTGCTTTGGGGGGCTGTGGAGAGGGCAGGGGATTTGGGGAGAGCCGGCGTGGGGCACGGCTGGGGCTGGCAGGGCCCCGGCGCTGGGGGAGGCCACCAAATCAGGGGAGCTGACAGGGCCAGAGCCCCGAGGGCTGGCAGGGTGCTGTGCCAGAGGGATGTCTCCCCACCCCTCAACACAGCCGGCCCGCGCGGTTCCAGCGCGGTGGGGCCATTGGACCACGATTGGGGCAGCGGGGCAGGGACAGGGCGCTGCCAGGGGCCTGTGTTTGAATCCTCCTCTCTTCTACGTGACCGGCTATAATAAATCGGGTGAACATCTCCTCCACTCCGTTAGCTATCAGGCGAGCCTGGGAGGCCCTGCCTCAGAGAGCTCTTAGTTTCCCACAAAGAGCGTTGCGTCCAGCCTCCACCTCCTCAAAGGCCGTGCTCTGCACTCTGAAGCTCCTACTCGTAGGTTTGGGCATCAGGGGAGCTAAATGCCACCTGGGACTATGAAATACATGTGTGGTGTTCATGGGCAGCAAGGAGTTTCTCCTTCTGGTGAATTCTAGTGTCCCGTGGGACTCTTAACCGGGAATTTGTCTCCCCTTCTTTCAGATAACCATTGTTCAGGTGTCTGTCAACTCTGGCAGAGAGTTTTCACTCACCTCCAGTGTAGTTCCACCTCCCAGCACTTTTCAATTCCTCGGTTCCTTCTTTGTCTTGGCCTCCCAGAACACGCTCGGCCCCCACACAGCCTGGCTATTACGTCCCTCCTGGGCTCGCCTTTCCAAGTGAACCAAGAGCAGAAAGCAGGTATGTTTCATTGATGCTACGGGGACTTTTGGAAAGAGAAGTAGGGGAGGAAGAAACAAGCTGTTCTTAGAGTGCTCTGCTACAAGGTCTGGGCAGTTACAACCGCTGCCTAAAGCAAGCAGTCACTCTGGAGGTGTTTGCTGCCTCGTGCTCACCAAGAAAACACGAGTGAGCCAAAGAACGGTAGTCACTATGCCTAGGAAATGCTTGAGCTGCAAATGCTGTAGGATCAGAAAGGTTTTTTCCGTTCCTCACTCGCTCTTCTGCTCTGTGTTGCTCAGCGGGACAGCTTTTCTAGTGGGCGGAAAAATGGGACGCTGGCTCCTTGCTTGTACAGACAACGAGGTGTCTCGGAGCACAGGGCTGCTGAAGCTTGGTGTCCCACTAGTGTCTGTCCTTGCTGGCTGCTCAGGATCCCTCGGTGTTTCTAATGTGGCGTGCCACGGGGCTGATCTCCACGTGAAACAGGCTTTAGCAGTGAGGCAGCTTGTTTTAAGGGAAAAGGAGGTACCGTCATCAGCAGCGACAGTCCTGACTCCTTGCCGTGCTCTGGTGGAAGCCGGTGAAATTTGCCGTGGCTTCAGGAGAGCCTTGGGCTGGCTGACCCCAAGGGGCTGTAGCCTTAGGCACGTGGCTACGCAGGAAGCGGGAGAAAAGCTGTGATAGAATGAGTGAGAGGAGAGAGGCAGGAATAGGGTTTGAATCCAGCTCTGTGTTCTGCAGGGGAAAATTGATGTTTCTTTTAAGCCAGGGAGATGGCAGAGCCTGGCTGCGCGGGGACGAGTGTGTACAGCAGCTGCCCAGGGGGATTTTACAGGTTGACAGCGTTTGGCGTGCTGCATTTAGCAGTTTCGTAGCCAGCTTTTCTCAGCGGCGTGACACAAGGTGAAAAAGCTACAACAGGAAGGTGAGGTGCGTTTGCTCGTGAACTCGGGCTCACCAGTTTTCCTGTGTAACTTGGCTCCTACCCGCAAGAGGCCCTTGCAGCGCTCGGATCTCACCTAGCTTAACTCAGCCGTGCCAGCTGTATTTTCTCAGTGGGATACTGAGGTGGGTCATTCTGGTGAGGCAGAAAGGTGTGGGCGAGACGCCCAGATCTGCTCGAATTCCTTCGGAGGATCAGTGCGAGCTGGCTGGGGCCAGGCCGGTGTTGGTCATGACCAACAGGATTAAGGTTCGTGTTTTTTTTCCCACCGCCGCTTCCCCATCTCACAGTGTGAATTTGGCTTGGGAGATGAGGACAGCTGAGGTGATTGGGGAAGAGAGACCGAGTCTGGTAAGAGAATGCTGAAAACTCGATTTGGTGTAACTAGCAATAAAAGGCTGCTGAGTCTGTGAAAGCGGTCTACTAATGCATCCCAGGCAGAGGTGCTGGGGAAGGAGACGCGGTATTTGGGATGAAGGGAATTGCCAGCATAAGACGACTGTGTAACCTAGTCCTCGACAAATGGAGGCTGCAAATGAGAAGAATGCTTCCAACCGTCAAAGTGAAGTCACGCAGCGTCCTTCATGGTCCAGGTTCCTCACCAAGGAGTGGAGCGAGACCACATTGAGCACATCTTGAGGGCTGGCCGAGAGTTTAGCATGGAGGCTTTGAGGAGGAAGAGGTGTTTAATGTTAAGCTGAGTTTAAACCTGTTTTAGCAGCGCTGGCTTGCTGTGTAAGGAGATTACTAGGTGAGGAACTGTCTGCTCTAGGTACAAATAACTGTATTTTGCATGTGCTTTTTTCACAGAACTGCAGGGAAATGCTGACAATCTGAAGTTAGCCTGGGCAGAGGAAACGAATGAGGGGGGGTCATGAGGGGGGTCAAGATCCCATTGCACACTCCCGGGGGGACACAAAGCCCCGTTGCACACGCGGTAGGGGTTTGAGCTCCATTAAACACTCACGGGTGGGGGCGCAGGGCAACGGTGAACACCCACGGGGGCGGTTCCCCATCATACACGCGTGGGGTTGCGGAAACCCCGCCCTACAGTGATGCCCGGCCATCCCCCCCGGTACGTGCCAGGCACTCTCCATAGCCCCCCGGTACGTGCCAGGCCCCTCCATAGCCCCCCGGTACGTGCCAGGCACTCTCCATAACCCCCCGGTACGTGCCAGGCCCCCTCCATAGCCCCCTGGTAACTGCCAGGCCCCTCCATAAACTGCCCGGTACGTGCCAGGCCCCTCCATAAACCCCCTGGTACCTGGCACGCCCCCCCCATAACCCACTGGTACGTTCCAGGCCCCTCAATAAACCCCCAGTACGTAACCCGTCCCCCCCCAGCCCCCCCAGCTATGTGCCAGGCCCCTCCGTAACCCACACTGGTACGTGCCAGGCTCCCCATAACCCCCTGGGACGTTCCAGCTCCCCCTGTAACTCTCCAGTACGTGCCAAGCTCCCCCCCAGCTGCCCAGTATGTGCCAGGCCCCTCCGTAACCCCCGCGGTACATGCCAGGCCCCTCTCTCCCCACCAATACCTGCCAGGCCACCCCATAGCCCCCCAGTATGTGCCAGGCCCCTCCAAACCCTCCCGCCCCAGTATGCGCCGGGCCCTGCCATCCCCCTGGCAGCCCCCCCTCCCCGCAGGCAGACCCCTGTCCCCCATCTCCTGCTGCCCACCATCACTGGGGTCACACGGGTGCTGCGTCTCCGCAGGTTCCTCGCCTCCAAGGAGCAGTTCCATGCCTACCTGCGAGCCGGGGGCGAGCCCAGCAGCGGGGGCGAGGAGGAGGAGGAGGAGGAGGAGGAGAAGGTCGAAGAGAAGAAGGAGGAGGTCAGCAGCTGCCAGGGCGAGCCCCCTGCCAAACGGGTGAAGTCAGAGGACCTCGGTCAGGATGGGGAAAGCCAAGAGGATGCTGGAGCAGAGGAGAAGGGGCCCGTGGAGCGGAAGCGGGCCAGGGGGCAGAACAAGAGGAGGCCGTGTATGAAACCCAACCACTACGAGCAGAGCAGGCTGTGCCCATCAGTAACGCAGGTAGGGTGTGGGGGCCCCGCTCTGCGCTGCTCTGGGGCGGGGAGTTTGGGACCCCGGTGGGCCCTTCCTGCTCCATTTATTTTTAAGTCTAGGGAAGCACATTGAAGATAGAGCTGCAGCAGGGCAAATTTCCAGCAGGGAGAGCGCAGCAGGGGGCTGTGCTGACAAAACCACCTCTGTTGGCTGGTTGGGAGAGGGGGAGGCAGGATGAGCTGAACGGGACAAGTCAAGTGTCAGCTTCACTGAAGCAGTAGTGCTGTAATGTCCCCCTCAAGCGCGTACACCACTGCCCTTCTGCAGCACGTTCCAGCAATCAGCTTCCCTGGGAGCGTTTCATGGGGCACCTGACATCACCCAGGGAGCGATGGGTGCTCAGAGCAGTTCTGGTCCCTCTCTGGGCTGGGGCAGACCCAGGCTCACCTCGCTTATGCTGGAAGGTAAAGGCGTGCCCGGGCAGGCAAGCAGAGGGCAGAGGTTTTAACCTTCTCTTTATTGTTTTAAGGGGTGTGCAGAGAAGTGCTACTTTGGCCCGCGGTGCTGCTTCCTTCACGACGTTGGCGAGTACATGGCCGCGAAGCCGGCTGACCTGGGTCGCAGCTGCGTGCTTCTTGAAACCTTTGGCAAGTGCATTTACGGCATCACCTGCCGCTTTGCCCAGGCCCACCTCGGAGATGGCTACCAGAACATCATCAACACGGACCTGGCCAAGCAGTGGGAAGGGAAGTCGCCGGTGAGAAACAACCTCTCCAAGGACCTCCAGCACCAGCTGCGCAAGAGGAAGTTTAGCTTCAAGAGGGCTGATGAGTACCTCTGTGGTTTGGCCAAGCCCCATGGTGGTGGTGGGAAGGGAGCCAAAGCCACGGGGCGTTCTACAGAGGAGCAAGAGGTGTCCAACTGCACATCACCCCAGGAGGGTCTGGGAGACAGCCCTGAATGTCCTGTGCTACCGGAGCAGGGAGAAGATCCCAAACCAGACGCCTTGAAGAGTCCCAGCCCCACAGCTGGCGACGAGGCTTCCTCTGTGAAAACAGCGGGCCCGGTGACAGATGAAGACATTATAAAGCTGCGGATATGTGAGAAGAAGAAGGTGAGCAGTGAGAATTTGGCTGAGGGCTGACGTCTCTCATGTACCTGTTAAGTGGTTGAGATTGTGCTTGGGAAGACCAAAGAGACCTCTTAGCTGGGTGAGAGGCAGGCAGAGGACAGAGCTGCCCGGGGACCGTGTTACTGTCATGAGAGGGGAAGGATGCAGGAAGGTGAGCTCTTGGGGCTGCGGTGTTGTCTTTGGAGCGGTGAGAACCAAGAGAAGCTGCAGTCCCTTGCACGTGAGGGAGAACAGGAGCTGAGCTCTCAGTGAGGGTGGACGTGATCTGCAAGGAGAGCTGAGGCTGGGGCTGGTTGGTTTGTGTGTACCGCATGGTGCTCTCCTTGGGTGAGAGCATTGCCTCCTTCCTCTCGTCGTCACCTCCATCCTCGCATCTGTTAGCCAGTCTTGCATCCCTCTATATCTGTAACGCCTTTGAGTTTTCTCCAAGCTGAGCAGTGAAAACAAATTGAGCGGTTCAAGTTTCTGGTTCTTGTATCCAAACTATACATTCTCTTGGAATAGTTGAGGTTCTCAAAGAAAAAACAGTGACTTCCTGGGTTTCCCACTGACTTTTACCCCAGGCAAGTGATAAGATTGCTAACTGGAATGTCTTTCTGTTTAACCACTGCTGGTTCAGCTCTCCTAACACGCTCTTCCATCCTTGTTGTTTTCCAGCTGGAAATCCAAGGCAAGCTCTACTTGGCTCCACTGACCACGGTAGGTAGATAATTCTCTCCTTTTGACAAAATTTGCCGTTGCCACATTTGGAACAGAGCAAATCTCATGACAAACTGTCTCTTTGCTGTCTCTTTCAGTGCGGTAACCTCACTTTCCGAAGGATATGCAAGCACTTTGGGGCAGACGTCACCTGTGGAGAGATGGCTGTGTGCACAAACCTGCTTCAGGGCCAGTCCTCCGAGTGGGCTCTCCTCAAACGGCATCATACCGAAGATATTTTTGGGGTGCAGGTGAGTGCTATCATCTGGGTAACCAAACAAATGATAACTCACTTCTGAGGAGAAAAGCTGCTTCCTTGAACTCATCCATCCTGTCCCCCCTCTGGTAGCTGGAGGGAGCGTTTCCAGACACGATGACCAAATGTGCCGAGCTCCTGAACCAGACAATTGAAGTGGACTTTGTAGACATCAGTGTTGGGTGTCCCATTGACCTGGTCTACAAGAAGGTAAGAAGACGTTCTGCGGCACATTTTGCTTCCTTCAATAGATGCTTTTCCATTGCCTCATCTCCTGTTACCCGATCTGCTCCTGCCGGTCTAATCCAGAGCTTCCAGTTCATTTATGGGCAGTAGACTTCAGCGAGAAGGCAAACAAGCTGTTCGAAGAGCAGGGAATGGTTAGCTGTCTCTCCCCGGCAGCAGGCAGGAGTTGGGAGGGAAAAGGGCTATGGGTTTTCATTTCGTTGAAGAGTCCCCTTTCCCCAAGTCTTGAGATGCTGCAAGTCTTACCTGCATTCCCTGAGTAGAGGGCTGCTGTTGAGCAGCTCCAAGGAGGCTCTGCACTATGCAAGGAAGCAGAAAGCCTTGACTACGCCGCTTTTTGTCTCCCAGGGAGGAGGCTGTGCTCTGATGACTCGGTCCAACAAGTTAGAACAGATTGTCTGAGGGATGAACTCGGTGAGTCAGAGCACCTACCGGCAGTGGGAGATGAGCTGATGGAGCCGACTCCTGCCTCAGCCTGGCCTCACTCTCCCATCTCTGCAGGTGCTGGATGTCCCGCTGAGTGTGAACATACGGACGGGCGTGCAAGAAAAGATTAATGTGGCTCATAAAATAATCCCCAAGATCCGGGAGTGGGGAGCATCCATGGTCACGGTACAGGGATACTTGCTGTGGTGTGACATTGTCGGCTGGTGCCTGGGGAACTCTGCATGTCAGCCTAGAGCATGATGTGAGGGTGACCTTACCCTTCCCCACAGCTGAGCAGCTCTTTCAAACCCCTTTGACCGGCTGCGTACTACCTTTTAGTGTTTTTTGCTGATAACAGAGAAAAAATTAGATGCACAGAGCGTTTTCCTAGGTGCTCCTCAGCTTTATATCCGTTACAAAGGGGGCTGGTTCCTGCAGTGCTCTGGAACAGAGGTCTCAGCCCAATAAGCCTCGTTATTGCAGGGCTGGGGAAGGGAGGGACCATCTCATTTGCATGGGGATGAGTAGTTCCTGCCCACAGTGAATATTCTCTTTCACTGTGGGCAGTCAGTTCTTGCTCTGGCTTGCAAATAGCCAAAAGCTTACTCCGAAAGCATCCAGCCCTTTCTCAGCTCTGCTAGCCGCTTCCGCAGCCCGGCATGTTAGCAGCTGGCTGGGCTGTGCATCCAGAGGGATCCTTTACCCCAGCCTGGTGTCGTTGCCTTTGCTGAGGCATGTTCCTCCAGCGCTCCCGTTCTGCCCGGCCTCCTCCGGGGCATTTGGTGAGGTCTCTCTGTGACTTTCTTCTCCAGCTTCACGGCCGATCCAGGGAACAGCGGTACACGAGGGGCGCTGACTGGGACTACATAGCAGAATGTGCTAAAATAGCAAGCCCCATGCCTCTTTTTGGTAGGTGTTTCTGTTGTTTTATCATGTGGACTGAAAGTGCTGCATGTTTGATTTGAAATACCTTTACAAAAGAAAAAGAGCAGGCTCCCAAGGGCCTGGGGGAAAGGTTGGAGTATCCCTATTGCTGCTGATCACACAAAATCCCAGAGTGGTGAGGGTCGGAAGGGCCCTCTGGAGCTCCCCCAGTCCACCCCCTGCCAGAGCAGGGTCTCCTCCAGCAGTGGCACAGGACGGCGTCCAGGCGGGTTTGGGATGGCTCCAGAGTGGGAGACTCCCCCACCTCTCCGGGCAGCTGTGCCACTGCTCTGCCACTCGCACAGGGAAGAAGTCCCTCCTCATGTTTAGATGGAACTTCCTATGGTCAAGTTTGTGCCCGTTCCCTCTTGTCCTGTCACCGGGCACCACTGAAAAAAGACCGTTCCCGTCCCCCTGGCACCCTCCCTTTGAGTATTTATCAGCATTGATAAGATCCCCCCTCAGTCCTCTCTTCTCCAGACTAAAAAGCCCCAAGGCCCTCAGCCTTTCCTCATCAGAGAGATGCTCCAATCCCCCTCATCATCTTTTGATGACATGATGGAAGAAGTTACCAGCAGCTCTTGTGCAAACCCAGCTCTGCCCAGTGCGCTGGGGGCCAGGCGTGACGAGCGCTGAGCAGAGTAGGAGGCGAAGGGAGAGGCAGGACACAAACCGCTTGGTTTTTAGCAGGTGCTTTCTGCCTTGGGCGCCGCGGCACAGACAGTCCCAGCTAAACCTTCAGGGTAGGAGTTGGGAATGGAGAAGAAGAGAGGAGAAGGCTCTCCTTGTCCTTGTAAGGGGAATATTAATCAGAAACATCCCTGGGAGTCTCTAAACATGAGCCCCGGAGCCTCTACGGACAATCTGGCTTTTGGACCCTGTGTCCATTTTGAATTTTATCCCATGCCTGGATTAACTCATTTTGACTTGTCCTCATGTATCGCTTTGACCTCTGGCTTCTCCCTTCCTTGTGGACAGGAAACGGTGATATTTTGTCTTACGAAGATGCTAATCGAGCCATGCAGATGGGCGTTTCGGGAATTATGATTGCAAGGCAAGTGCCCGTGTTACCCCTTTGCTTCTGAGCTCTGTATCTAAACAAACCCAAAACACCCCAACCAAATTTTCCTCTTGGTTAAACTACTCCTTGAAACTTGGTAAAATCAGTTTGCGTCTGGGGGAACTAACAGCAGCTTCCTATTGAATTTGAAAAGAAAAAATTAAAGCATCATTGACTGGCAGATAAGTCCTGGAAAGTCTCTTAAATTTGTTGGCATCTTCAGAAGCGTCAGTCATGGGAATAACAAAGCACTTTTTTTTTTTTTTGGCTACAGAGGGGCACTCATCAAACCGTGGCTTTTCACTGAAATAAAGGAACAGAGACACTGGGATATCTCCTCCAGCGAGAGGTTTGATATCCTCAAAGACTTCACCAACGACGGCCTCGAGCACTGGGGGTCAGACACTCAGGGAGTGGAGAAGACCAGGAAGTTCCTGCTGGAATGGCTCTCGTTCCTGTGCAGGTAATTCTCCCCAGCTGAGAGGATCTTTACCGCAGCGAGCCTGGAGCGTTTGAGCAATAGCGCACAGTGCCATTACATTTCATTGCAGGTATATTCCAGTCGGCTTATTGGAACACCTACCTCAGAAAATTAACGAGCGGCCACCTTACTACATGGGGAGAGACTACCTGGAGACGCTGATGGCGAGCCAAAACGTGGACGATTGGATTAAAATAAGGTAATGAAGCACTGAGTTTCATTTAAATGGCTAGGAAGGGACACGGCAGAGCCCCGCAAAGTCACTGTGCATCCTCCAGAGAGGCTGATGATGCTTTCCTGTCAGTTAGAGAGGTTGTAAGAAAGCAGCGAGGGTTAACCAGTGCTTTACTTCGAGGTTTTAACTGAGCTTGAACTTGCCGTAAAGAGCGCGCTCAATCCTGTATCTGCTGCAGCAGGTCAGCCAGTACCCGCTGCAGATGGAGAACAGCTGACCTCTCTCATGACACGCTGTTCATCCCAGCACAGTCACAGTCGTAGGAACCAACAGGGGAGAGCGCGACGATGGGATGCCTCAGGCCGTCGGCTCTGCCCGGGCAGTCGCACCCGGCCGGGCCCGGCCAGATGCCGAGCAGGAAGGCAGTCCCCATCCCCGCATTAGGAGAGCCGAGCGTTTTCCCCCGTTTTTCATTATCCAATTTCTGAGTTCACTCAACAAAGTGCAGGAACCTCTTCTTCCCCACATCTACAAGTCCTCATGCACTGGCTTGAAATGACTTTGCAAGCTCAAAGCCGGCTAAAACGAGAGCTGGAGCAGCCAGCTGCTGTTTCCCATCTCATGGAAATGGCGATTAGCAAAAAATAGAGCATGGCTACGGCCTTCTCTGGTTTTGCTAATCCTCGTCCATTTTGTTAGTACTGGGAAGAGCTGCCTAAAACCACGTTGCAAGTTTTGATGCGAATTTTTAAATGCCATTTTTCAAGCGGAACCTGCCTGCGTTAGGCTGCACAAAGCTTTGTAACCTGTGAGCTTTACAGCACCATACATTTATAGCTGTAAGAACTTAAAATTTTGAAGCAATTTAGGTGTATTCATTAAAGCTCATTTTAAGGAGATGCTAACCAGAAGCAGGGTTCCCTGCGCGCTCTCTGGTTCTGCTTTTGTGCTGTAGATTCAGGCTCTTGCTATGCAGTTCTGTGCCCTGCTGGGATATTCTGTCTCTGACATGTCTTATGGAAAGTTTTAGTGATGCTGTATTGAACCAGCGTCCAGGAAATAAATTAAGCCTCCTTGACTATAAAGAAAATTACTCTGCACTGAAAATACAACGTTTGTTCCAAAGTGTGAAATCGTTGAAGTCTTAAGCTAGGATAAATCTGATCGCAATACAACTGGCTTACATCATTTTAGGATCTGCCCTTAATATTTTCTGGCACTAACAGGGTTTTGGCTCCGCACAAGCACAGCGAGAGGTGGGGAGGAGCTTTTCAGAGGCTCCCATTGATTTTAGGCATGTCATTGCCAGCGATGAGGCTGGTATTCAGGTCACCAAACTTAGGAGCCCGTTTTGGCACCGACTCTCGGCGACTCCCCAGCAGGAAGGGCATTGCCCTTACTGGGAGGCTGCGTCCCTCCAGTACTGTGGATCAGGGTTAAAGCTCAGCACTGGAGGTGGTTTTGTGCAGCAGCCCGAAATTTTCGGGAGGGTAAAGGCTTGGTTTGCCACATCTGACTGCAGTCACCATCACTGTAGAGCCACAGGGCCACGCAGCAGCTGGGTACCGGTAGCTCTGTTGTACTCAACACAAACCTCTACTTTGTTGGGTTTTTTTTAATGTGTTTTTTTGGTTTTTTTCTTCCAGTGAGCTGCTTCTGGGACCTGTGCCTACCAACTTCACCTTCCTGCCTAAACACAAGGCAAACTCCCACAGATAGGGCTGATGCCTTTCCCACGGCATCGAGTCAAGAGGAGGCGTTAGGACGGGGTGTGTCGAGGAGCGGGGCTGTTCAGCTGCGCTCTGAAACGAAATATAGTTTTACATTTTTAGAAGTGCTGTCGCCTTCCCGCCCCCAGCGTCGGTCCCGGCCGCGAGTTACACAGCAGATGGCTTCGCACAGTCGTGCAGCCAGAGGTGCCTCGCTAACAGAGAGCAATCTGTTTAATTAACAGGATACAGGCAAGGAGAGATCTTTGGCCTCCAGTTCACGGCGGGAGTTGTCCCGACTCCCCCACGCCACCCACTGTTCACGTAGCGAGAGGCCTCTCTTCCTACCAGGGTGTCCTTGGTAGTGCCAAATCCTCCAAGTACGAGAAGGGGATGTACTAACCCAGTCCCTGGGGTCCTGCAGAGCACAAACAGACCCAGCGTCTCATCATCGGCTGTTGTGCAGAATCCAGTCCCTTTCTGGGAGCGTGCAGCGGCGGGTACCGTCTCCTCCCAGGTGTCACGCACCCGGGGAAAGTGCGGCCCCCACCAGGGGGACCCAGGGCTGATTGTTTCCTGATTGGGAGACTGAAAGTCCTGATGGCAGGACTCGAGGCGGGGCTGGGGGAAAGCGTGCCACCGAGTGACACTGCATGACTTACCTCGCTCCCTTGAGGTCCTTTTTGCTGTCTCTGCATCAGTCCAGCCAATGCTGCACGCAGAAGCGCAGGCAATAGCCACAAATGCATTTGCCGTGGGGCATAAAGACGCTGCTGATGAAGCTTGGTCCCCACAGAGCTTGGCTGAATCAACTTGAGTTTTTTCCCCCTGAAAAATACTATTTAAAACAAAAAGCACTTGCAGCAGTGGCACCCCTGCCCCTGTCAACCTGGTCCCTCCCCAGGAGGAGCTGGGCCAAGACCATGCCATCTCCCACGAGTCCCTCTCCCATCACACCCAGCCAGTCTGGGAGGACATCGGTCCCAGTTGGCTCCCTGAGGACTCGTCACAAGGAGTTCTCGGCTCCCACAAACCGCAGGAATTTCCCAGCCCTGCTCCTCGCAGCAGCAAGGGATTCCCAGCTGATTTCAACTGGGAAGTTGAAGTCTGCCCTAAGGAGATAGGCTACCGACCCAGAGACGTCTCCGAATCGCCTACAGAACACTGCCTCGGTGCCGGCATCCCGGCCGGGCGATGGCCAGCAGACACCCACTGCGCCATCGGCTTTGTTTTCCATCCCCCTCATCCTCACCCAGGGGTTCTCAACCACACCATTGTGACCGCGATGGACCATCAAACCTCTCCCCTACCTACGGCGCGACCCCCTCTGGGAGCGCCCCGAGGCTTCCAGCCTTCGGGCCCTTCCCTGCCCGGGAGGAGCTGGGGGGGCCGTTGGGGCAGGCGGAACACAGGGAACCCCCACATTCCTTCCTGGGCGACGCCAGAGAGTCCTTAGCAGCCGAGGCGCAGACAGGACAGACCATGGCACCTCCACTGCTGCGGCTCCCACCGCCCGGCCCCCGGGCCCCCCCGGCCCCCCAAAGCCTTCAGAATGTCGTGCTCCCCCAAACCTTCTACCTCCAAGGTAAGCACCGACCCCGACCCCCGCGGCCCGGGGAAGCCCTCGGCGGCACGAGCGCAGGAGGTGACCCGCCGGCCATGGTTCCTGGTCTCTCTTGCAGGGCGCAGCCGCCCCCGTGCCACCCACCCGGGCTAGCAGCAGCCCTTCCCCGCAGCCTGGGCCCCACCCCGGCGGGGGGGGCACCCCCCGGCACCCTCCGGCACCGCCACCAGGTACGGCAGCCCCGCGCGCCCCAGCACCCCCAGCGCCCCGAGAGCCTGGGCACCCGCAGCAACCCCCCCACCCCTCTGCCCCCCGCGGTTTGGGCACGGGGGCTCAGCCCTGCCCTCGCTGCCCAGAAAACCCGATTTGCAGAGATTTTCCCCCGCACTTGGGGCCGTCTCTCCCGTTTCGCCCCCTAGACCCCAGTCTCCTCCCCGGTGTCCCACCCCATCCCACCGGCACAGCAGCTCAGCCCCGGGGACCCCCGGCCACGAGCTCCCCGGGTGTCCGGCCCAGAGCCGGGGACGTGGGCGATGATGGGGGACGTGGGCGATGATGGGGGACGTGGGCGATGATGGGGGACGTGGGCGATGGGGGACGTGGGTGATGGGGGATGTGGGTGAATGGGGACATGGGAGATGGGGGCCGGCTCGGTGGGTACCCCTGCAGGGTCCCCCCGACCCACCGTGGCTCCCTGTAACCCCCTCCAGGGATGCAGATGGGCCCGTGTGGCTGCTTCTTTCGACCCCCGCTTCTTCCGCATCGGGTGGACGGTCACCAACCCACCTCCCGCCGGCCGCCCTCCACGCTCGGCCACGGCGCCGCGTCTCTGCCGGGCGCTGCCCCGTGGGGCCCTGGGGCTGCGGGACCCTCCCGGCCTGGGCAGCCCCTGCCACCCGCCAGGGCCAACCGGCACAGTTCCAGCTGACACAGCTCTCCGCCCTAACGGCATCAAGGCACAATGATGGCCACAGTGGTGGCCACAGCCCCTCCAGTGCTGCCAGCTTCCATCCCCGGCCGCCAGCACGTCAAGGGACAGTCCGCATGGACCAACGTCTCCAGCATGGCCACCCCCGCGTGGGCACACCCCGGGGCAGCAACATCCCCCCGGGAAGCCACGTCATTCCCCAGCCCTGCCGCTGTCCCCACGACCAAGCTAACGGGGACCCGGCGGACAATGCTGAAGTGACTGAGGAGATGCTCCTCCAAGAGGCCCTGAGGCTCTTTGATTCCTCCCTGGATGCCGTATGGCTCAACGAGGATGGTTCCATCAGCATCCCTGTGCCTGGGGACCCTGGTGACACCAGCAGCAGAGGGGACAGTGGTGGCCCCAGTCTCCCCAGTGCTGCCAACCTCCCAGCCCCCGGCTACAAGAACATTGAGGAACTCTCTTCAGAGATCAACATCTCCAGCATGGGCCACCCCCCTGGGGAAACCCCCGGGCCGACAACAGCTCCCCCGGGCAGAGATGTCTCCCTCAGCCTCTTTGGGACATCCCTGGGCAGCGAACCAGCCCCTCGAGCAGCGACAGCCCCTTGGGGACACCCCCGGGCAGCGACAGCCCCTTGGGCAGCGACAGCCCCTTGGGACGCAGCTGGGCAGCAACAGCCCCTTGGGGAGCGACATCTCCCACAGCTCCTAGGGACACCACCCAGGCGCAACAGCCACTTGGTGAGTGACATCTCCCACAGCTCCCTTCGGGACACCCCCAGGCAGCCACAGCCCCTCCTTGGGACACCTCTCAGGCAGCGACAGCTCCTCGGGCAGCGACAGCCCCTTGGGGACACCCTTCAGGCAAGCGATAGTCGTCCTCCGGCAGCGACAGCCCCTTGGGACACCCCGGGCAGCAACAGCCCCTCAGGCAGCGATGTCTCCCTCAGCCCCTCTTCTGTCCCCCGCGACCAAGCTCCCTGGGGACCCGGCCCAGCGACTTCGCGCGTGCCCGAGCAGGTGCCTCTAGGAGGCCCTCAGGCTCTTCGATTGCTCCTCTGCAGTGTGTGAGGGTCAAGCCGGAACAGCCCCGGCAGCATCCCCCATGCCCGGGGACCCCGGTCGGCACCGACGCAGCCGTCCCCTTCTGCGACTTCGCCTCAGCTCTCTCTGCCCAAAGGAGCAGCTCAACCCCGACAACAGCCTCGACGAGACCATCACTGCCGTGCAGACCCTCGAAGAGATCCTCTTGGCGATGGAGCCCCAGGAGCCGTGGGAGGACGCGGGGACGGAGCTGCCACCGTCCCAGCCTGCCGTGGCGGAGCAGCGGGGCAAAGAAGCGGGGGATGAGCACCACGTCAACGCCACCCAGCAAGCGCAGGGCTCTGGCAGCCAGCCCGGGGTGTGGCACGGGGGGATGAGAGCCCCCGCATGGAGGAATGGCGATGATGAGGGGGGTGGAGGGGGGCATATTTGGGGGCTGAAGAGAGGGGAGTGTGTTTGGGGGTTGGGGGGTGGGTGCAGAGAGGAGTGTATTTGAGGGGTGTATTGGGGGTGTATGGGGGGGGCAGAGGGGAGTGTATTTGGGGGAGTGGGGGTGGGGGGTGGGAGGGTTCAGAGTAGCTTCGATAGACTTTTTCACTTTTCTCTTGTGTTTTCTCTCGTGTTTTCCATTAAAAGCTGTTTCTCCCAGAACCGCTCCGTGCCTGTGTGGGAGGGGGAGGGAGCGCGGGAGGCACCGGGAAACGGCGCCCAAGAAGTGCCAAAGCCCCACTGAGCCCCACATGGGAGCCGGTGGCCCCCGATGGGCACCGAGCCGCCCCCAGGGACGGGCCACGGCCGGCGGGGAAGGCAAATGGCGGGGGGGACAACTCCCCTGCCCCCTTCCCCCAGGGGCGGCCGCACTTTGGCGGGGGGGAGCCAGCACAGAGGGGGCCCTGCAGGACTCACGCACACGACCTCACGCAGAAAGCAGCACGGAGTCCCCCCGGGACAAGGACAGACCTCGCGGCCAGGGGAACACGCACACACGCACAACAACGGGCCGCAAGGCCTTCGTCCGGAACACGGCCCAGCGTCCCCTCCGGTGGGGACAGGGTCACGCAGAGTCCTCCAAAGCCTCGCCACAATGCCGCCGTCCTCGGCTCCCACCGCGCTCGACTCCGCAGCCCAGCTTTGCCTCGCCGCCGCAGCAAAATCACCCCAAATCACCCCAGGAATGGGCAGGGAGGGGACCCTCCTCTCCTTCTCCGGCTGCACCTTGGGCGGCCGCAAGACCACAAAAGGGCTGGGGACTGGGGGAGGGGAATAAATCACTGCAGTGGCCAGAAAGTGCCTTGGAAACTTCGTCTCTCTTTTATCGCCCATTTCCCACCCGAGCTCCACAACCTGGGGCCAACACAGCCAACGGCGCCTCCGGGGAAGCGGCCGCTCCGTCTCCGGGTCCGGCTCGAAGAAGGTGGAGGGGGAAGTCCCCGTCGGGGCACCCCCAGCGCAGGGGGTCGGTGGGCCGAGCGCCCTTCCTCATGGCAGTCCCAGGGATGCCTGCCGGGGGCGGTGGGAGCCGCTCCGGACCCCGGGAGGCCACAGCCCCGTTGGCGTCAGCACGGCACGGCGCAGCTCCAGGCGCCGCTGCTGCTCAGCATTCTGCCCTCGCACACTGTGACTGCCCCGAGCGTCGTCCCGCCACCAGAAACTCCTGTCCCCTGGAGCGGCTGCACCGCCCCCGGCTCTCGGGGCCACGCGGAGTTATTCTGCTCCACAGGAGGAGGAGAAGAGAAGAAAAAGAGAAAGCCCAGAACCCAAACTGCAGGGCTGACCACAAGGTAAAGCGTGTTCTTAAGGGCATTGTCCAACACGGAGACACTTG
>CM030010.1:85704965-85806475 GCA_017639485.1 Pluvialis apricaria
AAATGGGAGATAGTTTTCGCCTCCCTTTTTTGTTCCGGGCGTAGCGGCGGCCCGCGCACGACCGAAATTAGAGACACTCTCATGTTGGGTTGTCAAGCAAGCTAATTTAACTAGCAGGGTACTGTCTACAATGGCAACAGAGTTAGACTCTGTGCAGCACGCTGTTTTGCAGAACCGCATGGCTATTGACTTTCTGCTTTTAGCTCACGGCCACGGGTGTGAAGATTTCGACGGGATGTGTTGCATGGATTTGGAAGATAACTCTAGCTCCATCCACAGGGAGATTAAGCAACTGATGGAACACTCACAGAAAATACAGAAAGACGTTGGATTTTTTGGGCTATAAGGCCTAACTAATTGGTTAGGCCTAGGAGGGTGGCTAAAGGGGCTAATTCAAAGCTTAGTATTGGTCTTAGTAATAGTTATTGTAGGGCTTTTAATGTTTGGCTGTGCTTTGTCATGTATTAAGCGGCTTATAACGCAAGTTACTAATAACGCTTGGCTGGCACAAAATAAAAACGGGGGAATTGTGGAGAGCTGGCTAGCCGAGCGAGGGCATGTCAACATCGAAATGTTGACTCATCAGGATCTCAAGAAATACCGAGAGCAGCTCCTGTGAGAACTAATAGATAACAAGTCATCTGGACTTCAAGAAATACCGGGAGCAGCCCCCGTGAGAACTAATAGATAACAAAGACAGTTGCCCTTGGTTATTCCAACAAAAGCTAAGTAAGGAACTTGTGATTAAAAGAAATGAGAGTTATGTGTAGTGATAAGATGTGTATGCAAACATAGACCTTGAGATGCCTAACCAATAAGGAGCTTGGCTTTTGCAATATGTATGAGCTAATTAAGACTGTTATAAAAGGTGTAACCGTGCTTTAATAAACGGTTTGCTGATCCCTCATATTGAGTGACTGCTTCTTCCCTCTGTTCCGACGAATGGCACGACATATATATACACATATATATATAAAAAAAAAAATCAGAGGGAAAAGGGGTGGTAATTAATTGGAAACTGTAAGACCTGGGCATGATGTAGATGGCATGGAATAAGGGCTGGATAATGTCCTGGTTCCGGTGGGGATAGGGTTAATTTTCCCAAGGATCCGGCCTGGGACACAGGTATCCCACACCACTTGAGCTATTCCCAGTCCATAGCCAGGACCTGGCCGGGGGAGGGGGCAGAAAGTCACCGCTTGGAGCGGGCTGGATCTTCCCATGTCTGGTCGGTGAGCGGTGGTACCGTAATCGTGTTTGTACACTCCTCTGTCAGTGTTATTGTTGTTGTTTTCCTCTTTCCTTTGCTGTTCTGTTAAACTGCCTTTAACAACCCACGAGTTTTGCCTTTTTCTTCCAATTCTCCCATCAGCTGTGGGGGTTGAGCAAGTGGCCTCGGGCTTCTTTTGTTGCCGGCTGAGGCCAAACCACGACAAGGACGCTACTCCAAACTCAAGCCCTGGAAACCCTCCGCCAGCTTTCTGCTGCAGTAGAAAGGCAGGAGAACTGGAAGAAGGCAGCTCAGAACTAGAACCATCAGGTTTTCAACATAGTTCTTTAATGTTAAAAATCCCAAAGAAGCCAACAGTTTGTCTCCAGGACAAAGACATTTGGCAGCACTCTGTCTTCATGGACTGAGGTGTCCCAGACAGAGGCACAATCATCTGAAATCCTTGGAAATGAACCTCTTCATTACAGGTTTGTTACGTGGCCTCCTGAAAGGCAGGACACACAGGGAAACGCAGCTTACACTCTCGAGAGAACGACACATCAAAAACTGACATGCATCACTTTACAGCACCAGGACAATTAACTGCTGAGCGATAGGAAGTGAAACAGAATGAAGAATTAGTGTTGTTGCATCAGGACACCAGGACCTCGTGGAACCTGGTGTTGCTCCCACCCAAGGTGACGGTCCAGAGCTCCTCCTCACTCAGCTCACCACTGCAATGGGACCAGTGGCTTTTGACTTCTGGCCAGAGAGTATTAATCAGGCTTGGACACTCTACATAGCTCAGGAAGGGTTTAACCACCGCCAGTGGTATGACAAATAGACAGGAACAAAGTTCTCACATGACCTATCGCCCTGCCACACTTCTCCAAAGACTACAAATATCAAATTAGAAGGAAAAAAAATACTTGCTTAGAAACAAATGGACAGTTTTCCAAGTTCTGGCGATTCAAGTGTAATAGTTGTACGGAAAGGAAAGAAAAAAAAAAGGAGGAGAAAAAAAAGCAGCCATTTCTTGACAGTGTCTGTGAAGGAAACAGAAGGAAGCCGAAGGCTCTCATTCAAGTCACATCATACACAAACTGTGAAAAACCTTCAAGAAACTTCTCATATAGTTAGAGGTGACAAGTACTCCACTATCTCCCAACTGGCTGCAGGCTCGTCTCCTCGAGGTGCGCCGATACCCCGTCCAGGCAGCCTGCTGGACGTCCCCAGTTCCAGATCAGCCAGGTGACGCAACAGCACAGGTTACCTCACCCAGGCTCCCAAAGCCTCTGTGATGTCATCGCGCAGTTCCATGACGACCCTATGCTCTCCCCAAGGCCACCTGGCAGCTGACACGACAACCCGTCTTGCCGGATTTCTGCCTGCCCTCGCCTCTCTCCGCGCTCTGTGACTGAGAGCAGCAGCAGCAGACAAGGTCATCCTCATCCTCATCCCGTTTGAGTGCTGCGGCTGAGACAGGTGAAGTACCGGGACTCGTCCTGGGGGAGGTCTCAGAGCTTCCTTGCCATAGCTTAGCATCAGTGATGAGCTCCACTGGCTGCAATGGGAGTTTCGTCCCTAGTCTGGAAGTACTTTCTACAGCAGGAGAAATTATGTTGGGCTGCTCTTCATCAAGAGCCAGAACCTACACGGTGGCCATCCTCCTCCTATCTCCCCCACCTACAGGAAAAGCAGCACGCAGGGTGCCCAGGGCAAATGACCCACACAGGCCTCTGGGCAAGTACAAGCCAGTTAGCTTTTAGATGCTCCTCCTGTTGCACCCGGCAAGAAGATACAGATAGAAAAACTGTAGGTGATGAAAAAGGAGACATCTTTCCTTCCCGGCCCTCTTCGCTCAATGAATTGGGGTTAGGAAGCAAAGGTACAAGGCAGCAGACTTCACCGAGACACAATATTGGCTCAACGCGCATGAACAGTTGTCTTCATTTCAAAGTGTTTACAGGACCATTGCCTTTATTTGATTTCATACCCAAATTTCTATTACTAGTTGAAAGAATTAGCAGGAGGAGGAAGCGGAGAATTAGTAACAGCGGAGAAGAAAGATGAGAAAAAGGCAGGAACAGGGAGAAGGAGGGACAGCGAAAGGAAAGGACAGGAGTAGAAAGAGGATGAGGAGGACAAACAGGAGGAACAGGAAAAGAAAGAGAAGGAGGAGGAAGAGCAAGAGGAAGAGGAGAAAGATAAAACATGGAACAGGCAACCCGAAAAAACCCCCACCTCCCCTCAAAAATCATGCTTGGGATGGGAAAGTGTGGGGATTGGCAGACCCTTGGAACAGGAAACCATCACAGAGGCTGAGAAATCAACATCTGGATGGGAAATCATTGTGGCAATGGGAAATCACCTCTGAGGACAGAAAATTCATCATCAGGATGGGAAATCGTTGAGGTGGAAGGTATTGTGGTGTGAAAAATCAAACCCTCGCAAGGCTGGCTGAAGCAGGTGCTGGCGCGATGATGGCCATGGGGACGGAGGCTGTTGGCCCCCCAACCAACCCCACACTGGACCAACCGCCATGGCAGGTACAGCAGCGGGCTCCCTGCTCTTCCTGCTGCTCCTGCCCTCCAGGTAACCTCCCAGCCTGGCCTCACTGCCCCAACAATACCTCACCCCATCACCCCTCTTTGCTTCCCCCAACAGAGAGGTTCCCTCTACGGCATGCCGACGGCATCGGAGCCATCCCGGCCATGCAACCATTGGTCACCCGCCTTTGTGCTGCCCTCTGTCTCGGGACTGCCAGTGTCCTCTGAGCCGGCCCAGATCCACCCCATCACCTCCCAGCTGGCGCAGTCCAGTGCCTGGCAGGGTGTGCCAGGGCCCCTGGGTGCCCCAGGGCAGCTGGTGCAGCTCCCCCATGGGGTCCAGCTCCCCAGTGGGCTGCAGGTCCCTCCGGGCGATGCAGATCCCCAGTGGGGTGCAGCTCCCTCCTGCGGTGCAGCTCCCCAGTGGGGTGCAGTTCTCCCCCGTGCCTGCTCCCTGTCCCCCTGCCTATGGCTGGGGACAGCAGGGTGGTGATGGGGACGCTGGTGCCCCTGTACCCCCACGGGCTCCTGCATGCTGCACATCCCTGCCCACACTGGACCCCCGCACCGCCGCCGCCGCCGCCCGGCTCAGATTTCAGTGCAGGGTCCCTCTGTGCTCCACACCATGCCTGGAAGCACCCAGAAGATGTCGGAGGCCTCCAACAGGGACAGCGCAGCCGTCCAGAACAGCACCTGCACCTCCAGCCCCTACCAGCCCTCCCTGGCGCCGCCGAACGGCAGAACCACAACAAAGCCCAAAGGTGAGTTTTGAGGGGTGGCAGAGCCCGCAGACGGGCGGCCAAGCTGAGGAAAGCTTGCAGAACCCCGGGGCTTGGTTGGCTTTTTTTGCCTTTTCCACAGTGGTGACCACTCCAGCAGCCCCAGGGAAACCCGCGGATCTGCCTAAGCCAGGGCCCGCTGCCTTTGCCGAGGCCTTTCCTGAGCTCCCCGACCTCTCCAAGTGCAGGGCAGAGGGCAGCAGCCCCAAAGAGCGAGCAGTGGTGGTGGGACTCAGGGACAGCGAAGTCACCATTGATGAAGTCCCCCACTCTACCGACTTCCTTGAACAGATCCCCGACTTCTCCCAGTACGTGGCAGAGGGCGGCTGCCCAAAGGAGCAAGGGGTGGTGGCGGGGCTGAGGGACTGCACGGACAATGTCCCTGATGTCCTTGATTTCCCCAACAGTCTTGCCAGCATCCTTGAGGAGCTCTATGACTTCTCGGAGCATGTGGTGGACGGTGACTGCCCCCAGGACCAAGCGGTCGAGGAGCAGCTAGGGGACAGTGAGGACACCACATTGACCACCAATGTCCCCAGCTTGCCTGCTGAGGTCCTCGAGGAGCTCCCCGACCTCTCGGAGTAAGTGGTGGATTGCGTCTCCCCCAGGGAGCGAGCGGTGGCAGCAGGGCTGGGGGATAGTGAGAACACTGTCCCCACTGTCCCCAACTTGACCACCTCCCTCAACAAGCTTCCCCACCTCTTGGAGTACAGGGCAGAGGGCGGCTGCAACAAGGAGCAAGTGGCAGCGGTGATGCTGGTGGATGGTGAAAACATCTTCTGTGACGACCCCGACAGCCTTGCTGGAAATACCTCCTTTAACGAAGTCCATGACTTCTTGGAGCCTGGGAGTGGAGGGTGACTGTCCCGAGGACCGCTTGGTGGAAGCAATGCTCGGGGACAACGACCCCTTCTGGGGAATGCCGGACTCCCCCTTGCAGGACCCAAAGGGGAAGCAGGGTGCGGTGGTGGCAGACATCCCCACCTGGCTGCCAGCAAGTCCCTTCGCGACTTCCAAGGGGAGCTCTCTGGAGAGTTCCGAGAAGACCCTGAAGGGTCCTCTAGCGAGTTCCCTGCTGAGCCCCCTCTGCATCCCGCTGCCAAGAACCCTGGCCAGACCCCTGGCTGTCCCTCAGAATCGTCCACCCCGCATGGCCCAACAGTTGGAGGAGCCGCTGCAGAGGCAGCCCTGCAGGGTTTTGACCCGCTCACTGCTGCCACCAGCCATCGTCTCCTGCCGGGTGGTGCCCAGATCAGGAGAGGAGGATGGCAAGCAGGCCAAGCGCCCCGCGCCACATGGCACCCCCAGGACGCAAGAGACCTCCCCGTGGGACAACATCCCACCCAAGAAGAAGAGGAAGATGGTGGTGTGCCAGGTGGAAAAACACTCAAAACCCCTGTGGGAGGGGAAGCCGGAGCGGGACGGTGCGGCAGTGGGCAGCAGCAGGCAGCACATGGGCAGCAACAAGCGCGGGGCACCTGAGGGCAACAACATGGCCACCAAGCGACCCAAAACCCTAGGGGATGCTGGGGGGCAAAGTGCCCCACGCCCCCCCCAGCCACTGTTGATGGGTTGATAGGGAAGGTGTGGAGCATGGATCCCCACAGCATGCGACACACACACACCCGCTCCAGCCCCAGCCCTCTCCCACATCTCTCTTTCTTTCTTAATTCATTAAAGCTTTGATGTTCGTTTCACAGTGCGTCTGCCTGCGGTCATTCCTGCAGCGGGAGGCGGGGGGGTTAATGCAGCCCCTGCCCCGTGTGGTCATCTGACCCTCCACCTCTTCACCCCAGGATAGGAGGAACACCTCAAGATTCCAGATGGAGACTTAATCACAACCTTAATTCCCAGACTCAGGGTAAACAAGCTAGAAAGAGCTCTTCAAAATCTCTCTGCTACCATGGAAGCCACAGACAATGGCACAGCAGATTCCACTTTAGCCTTCAAAAGGAAAATTCTGCTTTAGCTTTGATAGCAGGGAAAAATCATCTAGTACTTGAGATGCTTACTCTGCTACAAGGAGGCCTCTGGTGATTCACACCACCTGTTGCACTGATTGTTAACAGTCTTGAAAAAATCAAATAACATGTGACACCTCCAAACACTTACAAACATTACATCAAATTTGCAGTATCTCCTGGTGGATTTGCACTTTCTGACCAGTTTCGTGTGATACATTCCTTAAATTCGCAAAAAATGTTAATGAAAACTCTTATTATTGTAATATTCTCTATCCCCACTACTAAATTTTGTTTGGATTGTGATTAAGTGTTGCTTTGCCGTATGCCATAGAACGAAACAATTGAACACAGAGACAGTGATTAATCTTGCATTTGCCCCTTGCTTGGGAAAGTCCTCCTCCTCCACCTTCTCCTCCCTTCACGCCCAGCTATTTCACACGTGTCGAGGCCGGAGAGGGTCGCAGCCTCTCCCTGCAGGGCTGTCACCCAACCGCTGGATCACGCCATTATCCATGCCATCAGGGGTGGAGTGTGGCGAGACGCTCCTGACCTTGGGTATGGCATGGGACAGCGGAAAGCGCTGACATACTGTTCTTGCACTGCTCACCACAGCTGCACAGACCCACTCGCACACAGAAACCGGTGACCAACTGCGTAGAACTACTTGCAGATCACCAACCCTTTTGAGACACATCCAGCTGTGTACATAAAGGACGTGTCTTTGTCAAGCAGTAGGTCATACGACTGAACAGAGAAGGTGCAATCCCATAAAAAAGGCACCCCAATGCTAACTCGGGGCATCTCGTGTTGGCTGGTCCACAGGTGCTGCCCGGAGAACGAGACGACCTTACGCTGGGATGGAGAATATGACAGATCAACATTTTCCCCGATCGTTGCTCATAAGTGGCTAAGAGTAATTGTTAACAGCGTGGTACGTTGCCTACACAGCAAGTGAGATTTCGCCCACTCACTCATGCTTCGATTGCTTGCACTCCATTCAGTCTTAATTATATTGATTGTCAACTTATATTATTATAATAAGGTTGATCAGACTTGGTCCACAGACCATTGCTGTTTTATCGTCCGATACCCAAAGAACCCTTGCCGTGACAGGCATCCACCTCTGCTGAAGTTGTAAGCAAGAGCTCCCAGTGTTTGGCAAAGAAAGCTGCAAGAGAAGCACCAGGGATGTACGCAAAGACAAAGCCCGACAGAATCTTCCTCTGCTGATCTAAAAATGGGAGGGAAAAAAGGACTCAAAAAACAGAGCAGCATTTTCCATCACCCCGATTTAAAGCAGAGCAAGCAGCTTTTATTTTAACACCACTCAAGAAATCCCTAATAAGGCTTCCTTCAGAACACCGCTTCAGGGTTCAGGAGACTCAGATTAAATGCTCAGACTGACCAACACAGAACAGGGAAATGACAAAACTGTTATTTAAAGTAATATTTTTACCAGGAGAAAAAAATCAGCTTTTTCATGATTGTAACAGTTGTGATGTTTACTTCAGAAAAAGATGGGAATGAGGGAAAATAACCTGCCTAGCTTGAAGGCAGAGCATGACCGGTTCATGAATGACCAGGGATTACTCAGTCCAGAGAGGGCAGGAAAGCCGGCCCAGGATTAGGCTGAATTATACTTCCGATGAAACAGCATCGACAGCCTGGCAGCGTGAAGGCTACAGAAGACTACTGAGAAGACTGCAGTCCCGGGCTTTTTGTGGGACCATTACGCTGCACGGGGCTTTGCCTTGGCAAAGCGACAGCAACCAAACATTGCCACTTCAGCACTCAAACTACACCATCACGATCCCAAAGGGCTCAAGTCTGTAAGACCCGGATAGACTCAGCTGAGAAAAGGAGTCCAAATGAAATGTATCTCCAGGAGACAGAGCTCCATGGTCTGAGCACAGCACTGCACTATAAGCTTTACTGACTGAACCTTTAATTTTCTACGCAAATGCTAGTGATGTCCGTAGCTGTTTTAGCCAGTTCCCCTCCAAAGCCCTTACACTGCTAAATCCAAACAAACAGGAGTGCCCTTCTGCAGAGAGCCACAGCAAGCAGAAAGGCAATTGTTTCTGAAATCCCTCTGGAAACCCAGTCCAGCAGAAAACAGGATCCTTTCCAGACTGCTGGCAAAACCGCCCACAGCTCTGGGGCAGGGGGATGTCAGAAACATATCTGCACCTCCGACATCTGGGGTCCACCACAAAGGGGGTTTCCATTCTGTCACAGCTGCTGAGCTAAAACTGCCAACAGGAGCTGGTTCATGCTGGGACGCGGTACCACCCAGGCACGCGACCTGCAGTCCAGAAGTACCCCTGAAAAGACCTCGATGGTCTGCATTAACACACCAGCACGCACTTGTGATAAATGATCAAAAATTTATAATTTATTATACGAGTAAAGAGAAGCAAACAGCGCTGGGCGCGCCGGGAACCTCCGCTCAACCAAGACGCACACCGTACATTCTCCGTTTCCGGTTTATATTCCTTTTACTAATACATATTCATAGCTACCAATACATATTCATAGAGTTGCTAGTGACGGGCGTGTCTTCTTTGGCGCATGCCCTCTTCACCTTTTGGGGTCTTCTCGACTCCCATCTGGTGGTCGGTGGATGAAGTCAGTAGTCTTCCTCGGCTCGTCCTTAGGATGACCCTATGCTTAATCACCATGCAGTTAACAAAAAAACCAAAAACAAAACACGGTTTAACGTTCCTTAAGTGGCTTCTGCAGGAAGGCACATTTCCCCATACGACCCTAGCATTGTTCCATATTGACACGAATCAGGTGAACACATTTCACACACTTGAGATCATAGAATCATAGAATGGTTAGAGTCGGAAGGGACCTTAAAGGTCATCCAGTTCCAGCCCCCTCCCACGGGCAGGGACCCCTCCCCCCAGCCCAGGGTGCTCCCAGCCCCGTCCAGCCTGGCCTTGGACACCTCCAGGGATGGGGCAGCCACAGCTTCTCGGGGCAACCTGGGCCAGGGGCACACCGCCCTCACAGTCAAGAATTTCTTCCTCATATCTAATCTAAATCTCCCCGCTTTCAGTTTAACACCATTACCCCTTGTCCTGTCGCTCCCCTCCCTGATCAAGAGTCCCTCTCCATCTTTCCCGAAGGCCCCCCTTTAAGAACTGGAAGGGGCTATAAGGTCTCCCCGGAGTCTTCTCTTCTCCAGGCTGAACACCCCCAACTCTCAGCCTGCCCTCACAGCGGGGGTGCTCCAGCCCTCGGATCATCTTTGTGGCCTCCTCCGGACTCACTCCAACAGGTCCACGTCCTTCTGATGCCGGGACCTCCCGAGCTGGAGGAGGCTGTGCCCGCTGCCTCTGCCCGGGGGGGGTCTGTCCCGTCCCCTTCCCCTCCCCAGCTCCCGGGTCCCTCCCAGGGCCGCCCCGGCCGGGCCCGGCTCCAGCTGACCGGGACGCCACGGCTGCGGGCGGTGCGGGGCTCCCCCCGCCACCCCCGGGCGGCCGCAGCCCTCCCCTCAGCCCGGGGGCCACGGCAGCTGCCGGCGCGCCCCGGGAAGGAACATGGCCGCCGGGCAGCGCCGCGCCCCGGGACTACAGCTCCCGGCATGCCCCGCGGCGCGCCTGCTCCCAGCATGCCCCGCGGCGCGCCTTCCCGCCCTCTGAGCCCGCGGGGACACCGCCCCCGCCCCCCGCAGCAGCCATGGCCGCCTCCCCGGGGCTGCCCCGGCCCAGGGCCAGGCCCCGGAGCCCCGGTGGGGCCGGGAGGAGGAGCGGGAGAGAGGGGCAGAGAGGGGGGGGGCAGGGCCGTGGGGTGGGCGGAGAGGGGCGGGAGAGGGGAGAGGGAGGGGAGGGGACAGAGCGAGGGGAGAGGGGAGAGGGAGAGGAGAGGACAGAACAGAGGGAGGGGAGAGGGACAGAGGGAAGAGAGGGGACAGAGGGAGGGGAAGGGGACAGAGGGAGGGGAGGGGACAGAGGGAGGGCAGAGCCGGGGGGGCGTTGGGCGCGCAGTGGGGGGGAGGAACAGTCCTGGTGAGGAGTGGGCAGAGGGTTCGAGCGGGAAAGAGATGGGGGAAGGGGAGAGCGGGGGGTGGGAAGGAACACGGTGAGAAGCAGCAGGAGGGAGGGGGGGGAGAGAGCAGGAGAAGGGCAGGAAGGGGACAGAGGGACGGACAGACTGCGGCCGGGCGAGGGAGCGGGTGTCGCGGAGGAGCAGAGTGCCCCTCGCTCACAAGAGGGAAGCACCAACGTGTGTTGTTGAGGTAAAGTGATAATTTGACAAAGACTGCTGGGCTCACGGGGCTCCCTGGGGCCCACACGGATCATTCCATCGATGAAGTATTTGGGGACGTTGAGTGTCCCGCTGGGCCGTGTGTGACTTAAGGCTCCTTTTCCATAATCCATCATCTCTTCCCGCCATCCTGTTTGACTGAGGATAATCCGGGGTGTGGAACAGCCATTGAACTTCTTGTTTTGCCCATTCTTGCCCTTCCTCACACAAGAATGCGAGCCATGGTCACTTGGGATGCCAACAGGAGTAGGCAATGTTGAGAACCACGGTGGGAGCCCTCGCACTGTGTTTTGCCCGTGGGCCTTCTGGCACTCGGTGCCATAAGCAAGCCGGAGGCTCCTTCCGCTCCCGTGAGGATGTGTCGATATCCCGCAGAGGGTGTGAATGAGAGATCATCCATTTGCCGTGGAGACCATAAAGTTTTTCCTTCCCTGATATGCAGAGGTGGTGCTTTAGCAGGGTCGTTGGTCAATTTAGGCCCAACCCCTGGTCTATGCAGCAAAGCAAAGCTCTTCTTTACCTGTGTGACCTAATTTTTGATGTATCCATTCCCCAACCAATATGACTCCGGATTTAAGGTGATCCCTGCTTTTATTTTCCTAATTCTGGTCAACTCATGCACCTTGAGGTTCCACTTTGTGTCTTGTTTTATGTTCTCGGTATGAGCTTTCACCCATCCCATACTGAACGGTGTTTTTCCAGCTACAGCTAGTAAGAATTGCCAGTCTTGAGTTCTCCAAACTGGAGACTTGTTGATTTCCCAGTTCAGGGTTTCCCGCTGACAGAGCCGTTGGGTGGCACCGGCCCACGCAGCATAGAAGCCTCCATAGATGATTTTTGCTCCATTCTGTGCTGCTAAAACGACTGCTCCTAATTCTCCTACTTGTGCCCTGCCTTCACCTTCTTCTATTATTTGTTTGCCAGTGCTAATGTTTAATGCAGCGCCTTATACTGCCGTTCACCGTTTATCCCTTTTGCTGAGTGACCCAACCGTTTTCTGTTGGTGTTCCTTCAGTGAGGGGCGGTGTGTCTAAAAGGTGGTTGTAACGCTAATGGATCTGCATTTATAGGCCACTGTAATTTGGAAAATTTCTTATGTCCTTTGGTTGACTTCTTTTCCTGCACAATTCCAGCCCAGTAGGCACATCATTTTGTGACCCTTTTCTCCACCGGCGCCCTACGAGGCTGAGCTGCTGCAGAGGGGTGAGTGAGGGTCCCCGGCAGGCTCAGCGGGGCTGGGGCCAGCGAGCACAGCCTGCGGGATGCCAGGATCTCCTTTCCCCGGCAGAGCAGCAGTGGGGGTCCTGCAGCCGCCCCACAGCCTCTGCGCTCTGCCTGTTTGGGTCTGCGCCAGCTGCAGGCTCAGCTCTGGCTGGAGAGGAGCAGGAGCAGGAGAAGGTGCCCACAGCCCTTTTCCTCCTGGGTGGCCCCATGTCTCCCCCGACGGCCTCAGCTCCCCTCCGGGCTCTGGCGGGGCCCTCGGGTGCTGGCGCTGGGTGGCCGTGGCTGGGGAGCGTGGTCCCTCCCGTGGCAGCTTTGGGGAGCCATGGGGGTGGCGTGGCGGTGTCCGTGTCCCTTTGGCAGCGGGGCCTGTCCCCGGGGCAGGTGGGAGGGCTGTCCCGTGCCCTGGGCTGCTGCCCACTGCGCCTGTCTCTGGCACGTGCAGGAGCGGGTGGCAGAGGAGCCCCCGGACTGCCCAGTGCTGCCAGTGCATGGGTGCCTGGAGGAGGTGAGGGGAGGCTGTGCCCCTGGCCGGGGACCCGCTGTGTGTCCCAGCCCGGCTGGCTGGTGCCACCCCAGTGGCCCTGAGCATGGGGCTGGGAGCTGGTGGGGCCGTGGAGTGGAGGGTGTTCCGCGGTTTGGGTGTCTCCTGACGGCGTGGGGGGGTGGGGACAAGGAGCCGTGTCAACGCAGACGGGGCTGGGCTGTGGTCCCCCAGGAGCTGTGGGGCGGAGGGCGGCTCTGGCTGGCAGTCAGTCCCTGCCTCTGCAGCAGGCTGCTGGGAAGGGGTGGGGGAAGGCAGCTTTGGGTGGGCTTCACCTTTGAGTGCGGGGCTGCCTGCTGCCTTGGGGGAGGCAGGAATGGCAGCAGTTGAAGGCAGTGCTCGCCGGCAAGTGTTGGATTTGAGGCTCCTGATTAGCACAAAGCCAGGTGTCATGGGAGCTGCTCTGGAGAGGGCTCGTAAGTGCCCTTTCTGCTTCCTCTTCCTGTTTTTTTTTTTTCTGGGCAGGTCGCTGAAGCAACCTCTTAGCAGTGAGGAAAGTTTGAACATGCTGATTGAGTGCTGCCGGTGCGTCTTGTCCTTTCCTTCTGTGGTGAGATGGAAATACAAGGGGAGACAAAGGCAACAGCTCAGCATGTGCAGGTACCCACCAGCCCGTCCCTGCCCACCTCTGGGTTGGGATCCCAGCGCGCCCTGGCAGCCCCCGTGATGCCAAACCTCCGTCCCCTTCTTCTGCTTTCAGGCTAAGCTCAACTCATATGTGAAGGATCGGGGCCGGATCATGACAGCCCTTCTCGAGGCAGAGGTGACGTCTGCCTGCTCCAACGCCGTGGTCGATGTGAGTAGCCCTCGGGCGACAGGGAAAGCATTGGCCTGAGAAGAGCCGGGGCGGAGAGTTGGGGTGAGTGCTCAGTGGGGCTGAGGGTTGTGTGGAGCTACCGGGGAGCCTTCAGGGAAACGGGGATTTGGAGAGGGCCTCGGGAAGAGAACGGCACCCATCATGAGACATCCCTCTGGCTCAGGATTCCCTGGTGCCATCCCGCGAGCTCGCAGGGTTGTGCCTGGGCCAGCTTCTCCAAACGCTGGGTGAGGAGAGCGGGCGCTCCCCCGCCTTGGTCAGCCGCGTTCCCCCTCCAGTCCCTGCCCGGCACCCGGGGGAGGGAAGGGGGAAGCAAAGTACTCTCTGCTCTCGCTCCCCAGCCCTGCCCGTCCCGTGCCCCCCGGCACCTTGGGAGGCATGCCTTGGAGAGAGAGGTCACCGAGTGCCACCTCCCCAGGGCGTTTCCAGCAGCAGAGGACAGTCTGGTCTCGTGGGCCGACTACGTCACGTAGCGCTCTAAGAAGCCTTTCCTGCTTTGCAGCACTGGAACAGAGCTGTGACGGGGTCTCTCCTGTTTCTGATTTCTCAGAATACCCCATTGTCCGAGTTGGGCCGGAGTGGAAAAGTACCTGACAAAAGTCAGTTATCTCGGACCCTATAAGCAGCGATTCCAGTGAGCCCCTTCGAGCTCTCCTGGATGGCAGCGGGCTGTGGGCAGCGCCTCCCCTGAGTCGGGACACCGCTCAGGCAGACACCTCGAGGACTGGAAGGCCGGGGCGAGTCACCCCCCTCGCGTCCCAGTTATCGCCCGCTGAGGAGGGCCGATGCACTGTGAGTATTTGCTCTAAACTCCAAGAGGGAAATGTTAACTCGAGACGAGGCTCTCTTTCATCCACCTCTCTCTCCGTGTGTCTCTAATATACACATCAGCTCTTACGGGTGTGGGTGTTACATTTTTCTGGACCCAACACTTTCTGTCCATTTCTCTGTGCGCGTGTAAAAAGGGGCACCCGTTGGCTCATTGGAGTTCCCGTTGCAAAGGGACCTTTGGTCCTGGCAGATAAAAACTCAGGTGTAGGGGTGTGTGCGACCCCTCCAGTGGTGTGTGTGTGTGTGTTTGTACTCATGTGCCCATGTATTGTTTTTGGATACCTCACAGTGAGTTAGTGAGAGCCTTGTTATTTTTGTCATTAAGTCATTGCTAAATTATTTTCTTAAATCACCTTGTAAATCCTTAAATGGGTTAACGATTAAGTGCTGCTAATATTCGACCTCTCTACCTGCCTGGAATCAATAATAAATTGTGAATTGCTGCTGAATCATAACCGTGTCAACTGTTTCCATCCGCAGCACCAGCTGACAGATGGGGTTTCTGAATTGCTCTACGCAGCCCTGGCCTCCTCCGCTGCAAGGAATAGATCACTCTGCACCAGAGAAGTGGAGGAAACATGGGTGAGGCTTCTCCGTCACCTCCAGGATCCTCATCCCAGAGTGTTACACCTAAGAGCCCCTGGAGCTTATTTGCAAAGCCGTAGAAAGCCACGTGCTGACGGCAGAGACGTTGTGCCACTCCTGCCCGCTCCGCAGCTGCCGAGTGTCTCTGCCGATGGTTCCTGCAACTCTTCCAGGCAGGTTTCTCCCATGCTGCCCAGGGCAGTCTTACCAGGGTCAGGAGTGGTGCTGCCTCAGGCCTCTGAGGCTTGCTTTGGCCACGGGCCTTTGCCGGTGAGAGGGCAGCGAGGAGCCCCTGGCTGTGCCTGTGAGAGGGCAGGCGTCAGGGCTGTCCGGGGAGCGGGGCCCCTCTGCTGCAGCCGGTGCCCTTCCCTGCCCGGCCATCGTGTCTGGGGCAGCCCCCTCTGCAAGGGAGAGCTCGGCAGAGCTCAGCTGGACCGGCTTCCCGGGAAGGGTCCCAGCGAGGAGCAACGCCAGGGCTCGACTCCCTTTTGAGGGCGGGCAGGCTCTCCCTCCACCTCTGTGCTCCGTTGCTGGGGTGGAAGCAGGTGCCGGAGGCCATTTGCCACTGCTTGCTGGACACAGCGTGCCATCTCCTGGTGAGCGAGCGCTGCCCCGAGTAGACGTGGCAGGCGTGGGGCCCTTCCCTGCTCCAGGAGAGGAGCGTGAGGTGACACGCGGGGCTGTTCTGGAACGAGAAGGAGTCACGCCTCCCTGCTTCCCCTTAGGTCTGGGACTGCCCTGGAGATGCTGAAGAGGCTCCACCGCATCGCCAGGAGCCACCACCGGGAGAAGGGCCAGGCGCTGCCCGGTGCTGCCATCGCAGCCCTCGGTGAGGGCCGTGGCCGGAGCCAAGCCAGCCGTTGTGGCTGCGCTTTGGCCGCGTCCCAGGGCGGCTGGGGCTGGGGCCGGCCTCGGGAGGGCGGCTGCAGGGAGTGGGTGGGTTTGAGGGCAGGAGAAAGGCCGGGGAGCCGGTGCTGGCGGGGCTGTCTTTTTGCTGTCACGCCTACCCCAGCGTTAGCACAGAATGCATTTAACTTAAAAAACTGCGCACCAACAGTAACATGGCAGAGGCCAAAGTGTTTTCCAAGCTGTGCTGAGACCCTCGCAGAGGTGCTCCTTGGCACCCGTTACCTGCAGACGTGACAGAGCACAGAGGAAAAGCAGCTGGCCGGGAGTGAGGGCAGCGAGGAGTCGGGATGGGGCTCCCTGTGCCCCCGCTCTCCCCTCCTTGGCCCCGACGGCACCTCCCACCCCTCCACATTGGCAGCAGATATGGCAGTGGCAGAGTGTTTGTGGCTCCATCACTGACATCAGCTAGCCTGTGTCTGTGCTCCCTCCTGTGGGAGCTGGTACGAGGGCGCTTGAGCAGCAGTGGGTGCCTACGTTTGGGGAGCTTTGTCCCCAGGCTAAATAATATTAAAATGTGTCAGGGGAAGCACGAGGCTGGTTGTGCTCAGAGCACCGCCACCAGGGTGTAGGTACAGGGTGCAGCGGACTCTGAGCTGTGGTGAAGGCTGAGAGCAGCCGTGGAGCGAGGCACCCGGGAGCACCGGGACCCCAGTGGCTGCGAGGGGGTCACAGCGGTCCCAGGTCACCCCTGCGTCTGTGATGTCATTTTGGGGCACGTTCCAGAGCCACCAGGCAGGCAGGGGTGGAGAGACAATGTTGGAGGGACAGCACAGACAAAGCGCTGTCGCACCTCAGGGAGAAGCTCCTTCCACTGCCGCAGGCTTTGACATGGGCGATAGCTCGGCTCCCAGCGGACACTCATCCTCACCCGGGGAGAGGACGATGAGTGCTGTGCTTTGCACCGTCTTCAGTGAGCTTTGCCTGGAGGAGGGACTCTGCGATGTGGTTATCAGCGTGGGTGGTATTGAATTCAGTGCTCACAAGAACATCCTCTGTAGCTGCAGTCAATACTTCAGGTCAGTGCTTGAAACAAGAGGGGATGGGCACAAACAGGATTTCCCGGGCTGTGTCACGCTGCCTTAGTGTCTCCCAGCGCTTCCCTCGGCACTAAACCTCTCCCCCAGAACTTCCCCACAGTCCTGGTGCCTCCCTGGACACCAGAGTTCATCCACAGCCTAAGATCTAAGAGCAGCGCTGGAAGCGGTGTCTGCCGAACCCCCGGATGCGGTGCAGGGCTGGAGCGTGGCCAGCCGGGCTGGTCTGCCACGGGGCGGGAGGTTTTCCTTCCCCACACACCATTCTGCTCTGGTGTTCTTGTTGGAGCAAGGTGGCCACTGGCCCCGTGGCTCTCTGGCCACAGCCGGAGGCGCTGACCCCTTGTTAAAACAACCAGCTCGTAACACATTAATTAATAAACCCCACGGCCTCCCAGCGTGGCTACTGCGCGTGCCCAAATTGGTGCCCAGGGAAGGAGGCACAGGGGATAACGGGGTCCGGGTTCAACGCAGCAAAGCTGCTTTTTCCCCCAGCGCTGCTGTGCTTTTTTCAGGGCTTTGTTTTCCACCAGCTGGAGCAACGCCGGGAAGGTCATCTACACAATCCCCGGCACTTCCCCTGAAATGATGCGGCTCATTATCGGGTACGCCTACAGCGGCACAGCACTAGTCACGGCTGACAATGTTGAAGGTTTGCTGGTAGCAGCCGACCAGTTCAACGTCATGGGCGTCGTCAGACTGTGCTGCGAGTTCTTAAAGTCCCAGCTGTGCCTGGAGAACTGCGTCGGCATCTGGAGATTCACAGATCACTACTACTGCCCCGACCTGCGAGAAGCAGCCCACGCGTTCATCCTCCATTGCTTGGAGGAGGTGACCAGGGTGTCGGCAGAGTTTCTGGAGCTCTCCGTCAACGAGCTCCAGCGCGTCCTGCAGAAGGAGGAGCTCTGTGGCAAAGAAGTGGCCGTGTTCGAGGCCATTCTGAAATGGATTGCCCACGACCCGCAGAACAGGGGGCCGCACGTTGCAGTCTTGCTGGGCAAGGAAGAGAGGAAGGGGGGACAGGAGTCGTTTATTTAAAAGAAAGAAACTCTAGGTTATTCTTAGTTTAGAAAAAATAAACTCAGCATTGGTGACAGTTAGGACTTTTCTTTAAACTTTTGAAATCCTGCCTTCACAAGGGCATGAATGCGTAGTTCATATTCACTGTGCGTATGCGTCACCCACCCAAATGCGATTGCTTGTTACCCCTTGCCTGGTTTCAGAGGGCGCACATAATGACGCTGACGGTATGGAAATGATCGGGTATTTATTTTCTGAGTGCCCAGGCCACAGTTGTGTGAGGCGTTACACACGCACCTGAAATCCTTGCCCAAAAGAGTCTGCAAACGAACTGTTGCTTTTCACAGTCCCTGTGTTTCAACCCTTCCCCCTGTGACAGTCTCCTCTCGGGGCAGACTTGCCTGGTCTCATCCAAGAGTCCCTCAGCAGAGTCAATACTGAACCGATATGAAAACAGAGCCCAACCTCATCGTTCACGCTTGGGATACAACACTGCTGTCACAGGGCTCTGACTTCAGTCCCACCTGGGGTAGGTAGCTGTAATTTCATTTCCCACTGGTCAAATACTCCTCTCCAGAACTCTCTTTAAACGGAGGGCTGCCGGTAAGGGGGAGCAGAGAGTTCCTTCCCTCTTGTGCAGTCAGGGCGTGTTCCCTTGCTCAAAGCAGCATACTCAGGCCTCCCATTTGGGTAGGATCTGTTAAAAGAGAACACCGAGTCTGAAGTTTATTCATTGCCTTGTTTAAAGAACACACCATTTGCAGCAATAAACCCCCAGAAGATGACTTGTCCCTGACGCTCTAGGCAAGCTGCTCAAGGCAGTTCAAGAGGATCACAGGTAACCATTTCTGTACTCTCAAGGAGAGGCTTTCAAAGCTGTTGGAAGGATTTATTTGGATTTGCGTGCTGACCACCCCCTTGCGTGGATTTACAATTTTACTGACAAAGGTTTTATGTACTGCAGAGATGGGTATCTTGAAAACAGCAACTGTGGTGATCTCATGCATAAATATACACAGATGCTCTAACCTCACACGTGTTTATAACTCAATGGATGCTCCTACCAAGGGAGCGGTTCCCTTCCGTAGCTGCTTGTCGTGTTAAAAGGAATGTAGTTTTGATATTTGTCTGTCAGAGTCCCAGGACTTTCACTGATTTACCTGTCAGAGTCCCAGCAAAGGACTGTCACTGAGTCAGATTCACAAAAATCAAAAGTAGTTGTTTTATTGAGGGCGACAGAACAAATTTCAGATTGCCGGTGATAAATTCACAGACTACGATAGCGATACTAATTAAGGGTAGTATTTCTATCAAAAATACTACTACGAATAATAAAACAGCCCAGGGGTAACATTCACCGGAGGGTGAAAGGCACAGCGCTTCCCCAGAAAGGCATCCCTGCCTGCGCTGGAAGAAGAGAACACAGCCTGTCGACTGGTCTGCCAGGTATCAAGGCTCTTCTTTTGTAGCTCCAGCCCATACAGCATGGGAGTCAGTAGAAGTTGTGCTGGCTCCAGCTTCAAAGGCTCAGGTGGTGGCCAGGGACTGAGCTCATCGGGCGGAACCCTTTATTTCTTCAGCAAACTCTGTGTTCCTGTCTGCAGAAATGGCTGTGGATTTACCAAACCAAACACCATTTTTTGGTGGGCATTTCTTCCTGTAAACCATACTCCTAAAGTACAACTGTGGTCGAAAGGAGGAGCATCTTGCATAGGGAAGGATGGCGCATCGCTCTCATGTTCTTGAGGCAGTCCTATTCGAGTCTTGGTTTCAGTGAGAGTCCTTCCTGAACGATCATTGCCTGGGAGGACAGTGCCACAAAGGCAGTAAAGTGCCTTCTGGGCCACCCCTGGGGGCAATTCTCCGCCTTCGAGGATGACTTTCAGAATGGGGAGAGGGGTATCATCATGAATATTTTGTGACTGGCCAATGCCATCCTAGGAGAGAGACTAGGACACAAAGCATAGACTTACAAGAGTGATTCTCTAGTCATGCGCATGAGGTGTCCCAGTCAAATTGGGACACCCCAAATGCGGTTTTACACATGGTTCTTATGCTTTTCAAGCGTTCAGGTACAATGTGATTTTACCAATCGCCACTTAACACGCACATGTATACTGCTGTTTGGCAAAGCAATTCTCATTCTGTGGCATCATCATCCACCTGCTTCTTTCTTGATGGAGACGTCCCTGGAGTCGGTCTTGCTGCAGTTCCTTATCTCTGATGCCAGATAAGGGGAGGGTTTCACAGGGGTGTCAGAGGGGCTGGGAGGCTGGCGTGATCTGGGCAGTCCTGGAGTATCCTTCCTGCTTCAGGCTGGGGGCGGTCCTTCTCCTCCCGGCAATGAGCTGGGTCCTGTAGTCATGCTGACTGAGCCATGGCTATGCAGAATGCAGTGTAAACCCTGTACATCTTAAGGAAGTTCATACAATCTCATACTCTAAAGAGTAATTGTTACAATAGTTAAGGAATGAGATTTTCCTAACAGTCCTTCCTTTTCTTTTCACCATCAGGGTCACACTATATATTTAAATTGTAAGTTGAGTTCATAAGGTAATACAACACTGTAAACACACCCATCCAATGACAAAGCAAAACAAGAGAGTCAATACAACAACCCAAATCCTTTCAGTTCACAGTCCTCTTCCTAAGTCTGGGAGCCAAGAGGATAGCCACCCAAAGACATTGAGGGGAGATCCCTGCCTTACTTCATGTGATATATTTACATGAGTCTTTATCTTGTTTCTCTCAGTTTTGTTTTTCTGGTCTTGATTGACATAACCACCCCAGCAGCTATTATTCAATAAGGCACCTACTCTCTCCTGTACTTCTAAATGGTGCTCTAGAGTTAATCAATTCTATATTACCATTTTTGATAATAATTTGATTTCTTCCTCTAAGGCTGTCATACTGTCTGCGCTATCATTAATGGCCTTTTCTGGGCTCAGCCCGCACCGCTTGCCCTGGCCCTCTGGAGGGGCCCTTCCCCGCGCCGCCACGGGCCCCAGCCTGGCACAGGGCCACCACACCATCTGCCGCAGGAGACACCGTCGTGGACCAGGCGCCGCCTGGCCCTGGCCATGTCGTGCGTCCACTACAAGTTCCCCTCCAGGCTGCGCTATGACAGGTCGTCTTCCAGGACTGAGACGTCTCACTGTGCCACCTCAAGTGCCAGATCATGGGCCACAAGAAGCTGATGGTGGCCAACTGATATAATGACATTATAATGAGCAAAGTTCACCCAAAGGATAGCATTTTGTCAAAAAATGGCAGATTGTTGGCTCAGGGTAACAATTAGGCAGCTTATCAGTTCCATAAAACCTTCAAGGGTGCTGTATGACCTTCAACTTCCCGTTTTATCACAGAGTTTGGCCGCGGTGTCTCCACTCCGCTCCATCCTCCACACCATTTTTTTTCTTAGAGTTAGCGCACCAGGCTGCCCCAATGTCACTACCATCTAAGGTTGCCTAGGGAACCTCTGTGAAATGTGTCCTTTGCACACCAGCTGCACTCTGCCCCTGAAAGTTTAATTGATGCTGTACTGTCGTGGTTTAGGCCAAATCGGCCACTGGGGACATAGGGGACCCCAGATGGGACCGACAGATGCTCCCCTCTACCCCTCTTCAAAGAGAGAGGCAGAGGAGGAAAAAGAGACTTATGAGTTTAGAAGGATCTAAACTACTTTAATGAAGTATTAATAATAAAATAAAAGAAATAATGAGAAATATACAAAACCGTATCAAGCTCCCAAGATGACAATCACGACACCGGCTGGCACTGGGGCAGTCCCAGGCTGGACTCAGTGACGGACGGGAACTGGATTCCGGATCTGGATTCAGGATCGGGACCAAAGGCAGACGAACAGACAGAGTCCTCCTCAGACATCAGCCGTTGAAGCAAGAAGGGAAAAAGAAGGGCGAAAAAAGAAGAAAAGAGAGCCTGTCCCTTTGCTCCGTCAGCTTTTATACTGAGCATGAGGCAGATGGGATGGAATACGCTGTTGGTCAGTTTTGGGTCACCTGCCCTGTCCGCTCCTCCCCGCAGGTGGGACCCCATTATGCTTTTCTGCTTCCGACCCTCCAACGTGGCAAATAACACAGCCGGTTGGCCTTGGGTGTTAGAACAATAAGTGTAAGCAAGAGCCTCCCTGCATACCATGTCTGGACATCAGCTATAAACATTGGTCTGATCACTCTGAGAGAGTGAACATTGTCTGCACAATATGCTGTTAATTTCAGTAGTTAAAAGAGGCCCAGCTAAGAAGCGAAGCTACTGAACAAAATTGATCCTGTTTTACCTCAAACCAGGACATGTACTTTTCTTCAAAATGTGAATATAACAATTTCTAAGTCACCTCAAGCAATTATCTCACATAATCCACCCCGGGACTATAGTCACTCTAGCTTCACCATATTTTAAAGGAATTAATGAAAGGGATGAAGGGATAGAGTGTACCCTCAGCAAGTTTGCTGGTGACACAAAACTGGGAGGGGTGGCTGAAACGCCGGAAGGCTGTGCCGCCACTCAGCGTGACCTGGACAGGCTGGAGAACTAGGTGCGGAACAAGCTTATAAAGTTCCACAAGAGAAAGTGTAGGGTACTGCATCTGGGGAGGAATAAACCCATGCACCGGTACAGGTTAGGGGCTGACATCCTGGAGAGCAGCTGTGTGGAAAGGGACCTGGGAGTCCTGGTGGACAACAGGATGCCCATGAGGTAGCAATGTGCACTGGTGGCCAAGAAGGCCAATGATCTCCTGGGGTGCATCAGGATTGTGTGGCCAGCAGGTCGAGGGAGGTGATCGTTCCCCTCTACTCTGCCCTGGTGAGGCCGCATCTGGAGCACTGTGTCCAGTTCTGGGCTCCCCGGTTCAGGAGGGACAGGGAACTGCTGGAGAGGGTTCAGCAAAGTGCTACAAAGATGATCAGGGGTTTGGAGCATCTCTCTTATGAGGAAAGGTTGAGAGACCTGGGTGGGTTTAGCCTGGAGAAGAGAAGACTGAGAGAGGATCTCCTCAATGCTTATCAATATCTGAAGGGTGGGAGTCAAGAGGATGGGGCCAGACTCTTTTCAGTGGTGCCAAGGGACAGGACAAGGGGCAATGGGTACAATCTGGAACATGCGAAATTCCGACTGAACATAAAGAAAAATTTCTTTCCTTTCAGGGTGGCAGAGCACTGGAACGTTTTTCCCAGAGAGGCTGTGGAATCACCTTCTCTGGTGATACTCAAAACCCACCTGGATGCGTTCCAGTCCAACCTGCTCTCAGTGACCCTGCTTTGGCAGGGGGTTGCACTAGATGATCTCCAATGGTTCCTTCCAACACCTACCATTCTGTGACCCTGTGACTCTGCGATTCTGTGATCTTCTAGCATTCCAGCTGGCCAAAGGGATTCCCCACCAGCGTCCAGGACAATGCCCCCCAGATGCTGTCCTGTCCCTCACAATTGCTCCATTAGAGCTTGCAGTTCCCTGCACATGTCCTGAACCACCTCTGCACCTCAAATGTCACCCGGTGTTTGCATCGGGAAAGCTCCCTCCTGTCCTCTGTCTCCATTATTCACAGGGCAGCCCAGATAAGGAGCTCACACGGATTTTGGGCTACTGAGCTGAGGCAAGAGACCACTGTGGGTCTGTGGGGTGCACTGGAGAAGCTGAACGTCCCTCCGGCCTCAGGAACACTGCTGAGAGCTGAGATGCCTCCATTGATTTGGCTCAGTCCCTGCCCTGCACCGGTGGGAATGATCCCCGGCCTGTCACTGCCTCCGTGCCCTGCCTGGCCACGGGACAGGACTGGGGGTTCCCAGAGGGGAACATGGACACCTCCTGTAGGTCCGCACTCCTTGGCAGAGCAATTCCCACTGCAGGAATCAGTCTGTCTGGGGTTTAGAGAGGGACAGCTGGTGATGACTTCATTCTGCTTCAAACTCTGTTCCCCAGGAGAGACCCCGCTGCCTTTGAGGAGATGTCAGCCCTGGAGGCCCAGGAACACCTCGAGGGATTTGGGGGAGTGAGGGGAGGAGGCAGAGAAAGTCACACCTGGTCCTCTGCTGCTGAGCTCTGCCGGGCTGCTGGCATGGAGGGAGCTCATGGCAAGCGGGCAGCGCTGCAGAGAGACAGCTCTGCCCAGGAGCAGCTCCTCGGCACAGCGCAGCAGGGCTGAGGGCACTGCCTGCAGGCAGCAAGGACAGAGCAGGGAGGACAGAGAGAGCTTAAAGGCAGTCTGGAGTAGGGGGGATGCTGAGAGTGAATGGGGGTCACAAATCTTCACAAAGCAAAGCAGCTGCAGTTGCTGGAGAGATCTCCAAAATCTGGCACCTCCCACAGCCTGTGGGATCTGTCAGGACGACGCTCACAACTTCTCTGCTGTGGAGGAGGAGAATTTTCCCCAGAGCAGAGCTTCCCTGCTGCACCATCAGAGGCACAAGGCACGATGGCTGCCTTCTCCCAGGAATGGCTGCAGGGGTGTGAAGGTGAGTGTGCAGGCAGGGGTGGGCAGGGCTGTCCTTGCCAGCAGGGTCCCTCCACCCCCGGGGGCTGTGTGCCGCGGCAGGGACTCTGCCGCCTGCCAGGGTCAGCTCTCCGCCTGCCCGGGGAGCTCCCCATGGCGCTGTGGGGAGAAGCTGTGGGTGGAAGGAGTGACCCCTGGTAGGGCAGGATCCTGCTGTCAGGAGGGTGCTGCATGCATCAGTGCTGCTCACAGCTCCAGATAACCTCTGGGCATTCCTGAGGGCACTTTTCAAGAGCGAGTTCCCTCAATGTGAAGGTATCTGTCTTTTGATCTTTCTCCTCTTGGCTGGCTGGGTGGGAAGTGGCACGTGTCCCAGGGGACTTTTCAATGAAAGGTCAAAGGAGGAATGACTGTAGAGATAAGGATCGTTCCTGAGTCTGTGTCTTCAGTTTCCAGCTCTGGGGGCTCCAGACAGCACCAGCATTCCCTTTCCAGTCTCACCAGGGTTTGTGGGACCTGCTCTTTAGCCCCTGCACACATGGAGAGGCTGCGGGGCAGAGCTGGGCACACAGGGGCTGGGATAGGGTCTGTTGTCACTGTCAGGGAAGAGACGTGGGGCCAGGGAAACAGCTCCTGGCAGGGAGAGCTCCAGGCAGTGGAGATGGGCAGGAAAGGAGGGAGCTGCTGATGGAAATCCTGCTGCAGGGGAGATACGGACACCTCCAGCCACCCCAGCAGTGCAGATGCCTTCCCTGAGCAGCCCAGCGCAGCCCTCGGCCCTCACGGCCATGGGCTCTGGGCTGGGAGTCAGGTCTGTGCCCAGCAGAGCAGCAGAAGAGGCGAAGGGTATCCCTCCTGCCACGTGCCCCATTTCTGCTGCCCAGCAGTTGGGCTGAGGGCACCTGTCCTGCATTACCAGTGTCTGGGCGGTGGCGTGCCCAGCTGGGTGAGGGTAACGCTGCCCTGAGTGCCCGGCTGCCTCTCCCCTTGCCTCTCTCAGCCAGACCCTCCCTGGATTTCTCCTCTTTTCTCCTTTTAAAGTGATCTTTTTATTGCTGTCAGCCTCCCTGGGGTTGGGAATTTCAGCTGCAGTCCCACACTGATCTCGTTCATCCACTCATGCAGGTGTGTCCATGGGAACAAATATCCCAGCTTTCCCCTAACCTGTGGGGCTGTGGGCAATGCAGGCTGTGGGGCTGGGGAATGGGTCCATTTTCTCTCACTGAGATGCCAACATTAGGACAATTGGGTATGTCCTTTGGGTGTCCATCCAAGCTGTGAGCTGCCCTCCAGGATGCCAACCTGTCCCGTAGCACCTTTGTGTTATCAGAAAGCCCCACAGAGAAACATAGAGACTCTGCGACTTAGGAAATGCTGTTGGGTTGGTGAAATGAGCCATGTGTGTCCTTGGCTAAAAGTGGGGCGCTGAGACCTTGAGAAAGGGTGAGACATTTAGTGCTCTGAGATGGGCCCTTCTGCTCTCAGCAGTGTCTGAATGTATATACAAGAGGGTAATCACCCTCCATCTCATGAACGAGCAAGGTGGAGGGACAAACCATCTCCCCTGACTCTGCTCTAAGCCACAGGCAATCCTCATGTCTCACAGGACTCACTCTGTTCTCCTGGAGTGCAGCAGAAATGCCGAGGGTTTCTGACATCCAAGAACACTGCCCAGGTGGGATGCGGGGAGCGGTAAAAAAACCCCAAAGCTCTCCAACTGCCTTCTGCCATCCCTGTTTCTTAGCAGGGGGGGTTCAGATGTCGAAGAGCCCATCTGTGTTTAGGAGCAGATTCATCAGACAAAGCAGAACACCAGGACCGGCTCCTGCCACCACCCTCCCTATGAACTCACTGCTGCAGAGCAGGGCTGACTCCTCGGCAGCCCGTGGGCAGAGGTCCTGCTCCTCATGGCACAGGCAGCCAACACCAACCAGAGCTCCAGCCATGGACGTGAGGAAGGTCTCTCGCAAAATGAAAAGGGACGGTCCCAGATAAATGCAGCAGGGGGAGAGTCTATGGGAAATGGCTTTGATTTTGATTACAGAAGTCTCCACTGACTTACTGTGTTTCCCTCCTTGGACAGGTCCCCCTGCCCAGAGGTATAAAATGTCCAATGGCAGCTCCATCACCCAGTTCCTCCTCCTGGCATTTGCAGACACACGGGAGCTGCAGCGCTTGCACTTCTGGCTCTTCCTGGGCATCTACCTGGCTGCCCTCCTGGGAAACGGCTTCATCATCACCGCCATCGCCTGCGACCACCGTCTCCATACCCCCATGTACTTCTTCCTCCTCAACCTCTCCCTCCTTGACCTGGGCTCCATCTCCACCACTCTCCCCAAAGCCATGGCCAATTCTCTCTGGAACACCAGGACCATCTCCTATGCAGGATGTGCTGCTCAAGTCTTTCTGTTTGGCTTTTTCATGTCAGCAGAGTTTTCTCTTCTCACTGTCATGGCCTATGACCGCTACGTTGCCATCTGCCAACCCCTGCACTACGGGACCCTCCTGGGCAGCAGAGCTTGTGTCCGCATGGCAGCAGCTGTCTGGGGCAGTGGGTTTCTCAATTCTCTGCTGCACACAGCCAATACATTTTCACTACCCCTCTGCCGGGGCAATGTCCTGGAGCCGTTCTTCTGTGAAGTCCCCCACATCCTCAAGCTCTCCTGCTCACACTCCTACTTCAGGGAAGTTGGGCTTCTTGTGGTTGTTGCCTGTTTAGCATTTGGGTGTTTTGTTTTCATTGTGCTGTCCTATGTGCAGATCTTGAGGGCAGTGGTGAGGCTCCCCTCTGAGCAGGGACGGCACAAAGCCTTTGCCACGTGCCTCCCTCACCTGATTGTGGTCTCCCTGTTTGTCAGCACTGCCGTGATTGCCCACCTGAAGCCCCCCTCCATCTCCTGCCCATTTCTGGACCTAGTGGTGGCAGTGCTGTATGCGGTGGTACCTCCAGCAGTGAACCCCCTCATCTACAGCATGAGGAACCAGGAGCTCAAGGATGCCCTATGGAAGCTGCCCCAATGTACGCTATTTCACCGACAATAACCTAACTCCCCTTCTCTGCACATTACCCAGAATTTATCTTAGGCCACGTGTCTGCTTTTTTCTCTTGTGATAATCCTGCTTATTGATATTTTTCTGGGTTTATACTACTTCTCTTGAGGCTTGATCCTACTGTGTCTTACTCTTGCACAACACTGTGTCAGGTGTGGCCTGTCAGATAACAGCTCTTAAATGAAACAGCATTTCCTACGTAGAATAAGGAGAAAAGGGAGAAAAAGGAAAAAAAACCCATGGGCTGAGATAAATATTGTTTAATAGAACAGTAATAGAAAAGTAAAGTAATAATAATAGTAATAATAATAATAAAAGAATATACAAAATAAAGTGATGCAAAGAAATGGCTGTCATTGTCCAGCCTGTCTGGAGAAGCTAACATGGATCCCTGCCCCCCTGGCCGACCCCCATTTATATACTGAGCATGATGTCTGTGGGATGCAATATTCCTTTGGCCGGCTTGTCTTCTCTGTGCCCCCCCCACCTTCTGCAGGAAGTTGAAAAAGTGTGTGACTTAATAGAAGCATTACTCAGCAACAACTAAAACAATATGTGTTAGCAACAGTATTCTCATATTCAATACATAAATGGCAGTTAATAGGAAGAAAATTAACTCGATCCCAGCCGAAACAAGGACAGCATCCGCCCCTTTTTCTATACCATCTGCGTCATGCCCAGGTCTTACACTTTTCAATAAATCACCACCATTTTCCTGTCTTTGATATATGTATATATCCACACAGATATCTTTCCCTTAGTCTATGGCCCGTCCCACTGAAATATCCGTTGAGTTCATTTAGTCCATGACTAAGTTCCATCTATCGTAACTGTCTTTCCAGGCAGGAGACGTGGTGTGTGCTGTTAATTGTTGCACGCTGCATCTGGAGCTCGCAGCTCATGTACCTGGCATGGCCCATGCCCACCATCTGTGGGTTGAAGATGTGGATCTCAAGAAAATTCCCGGGTGCCAGTTGCTGAAGCCAGTTCTGGTTCCATCACTTCTACACTTCGCTCAGCTTCATCAAATTTCATTCCTCATTAATTTAGGCCACTCTCACTGTAATACCATAGATAGAGCATATAGCAACCGTAGTAGTGATGACATATAGTGGAAATTTAGCAATAAACATAATACAATTTAATCCATTGGCTATTCTCACCAAAAACAAATCCCCTTGAGGAACACATCGGTCTTCCCCATCCTTCTGCATCACCCACCAAGTGCACCCAGGTCCTTGAGCAAAAGCGATCCCATGGATGGGTTTGCCTTTGCCTGAGGCAGGACTAACCCAGACTGTCTTCCCTAACATATTCTTCACGTGCACTACAGAGACGTTATCCCCTTCTGCCATATGTGGAAGTTGTGATTGGGCAGGGCCAGCCTGATTGGCAGAGCCCCTGGTGTTGACTAACCAGGTAGCTTTTGCTAAATGCGTATCCCAGTGTTTGAGGGTCCCACCACCCATGGCTCTCAGTGTAGTTTTTAACAGTCTATTGTATTGTTCTATCTTCCCCGAGGCCGGTGCATGACAGGGGATGTGATATCCCCACTCAATGCTATGCTTGCTGGCCCTGGTGTGTAGGAGGCTGTTTTGGAAATGAATCCCATTGTCTGACACAGTTTTCTCTGGGGTGCGATGTTGCCATAAGACTTCCTTTTCAAGGCCCAGGACAGTGTTCCAGGTGGTGGCACGGGGCACGGGATATGTTTCCAGCCATCCAGTGGTCACCACCAATGTGAGCACGTGGCGCTTGCCTTGGTGGGTTTGTGGGACTGTGATAGAATCAATCTGCCAGGCCTCCCCATATTTATATTTTAGCCATGGTCCTCCATATCAAAGAGGATTTAACCGCTTGGCTTGATTGATTGCAGCACATATTTCACATTCATGGCTAACCTATGCAATAGTGTCTATGGTCAAGTCCACCCCTCGGTCACGAGCCCATCTATATGTCGCATCTCTTCCCTGATGGTCTGAGGCATCATGGGCCCACCGAGCAATGAATAATTCACACTTATGTTGCCAGTCCATGTCCAACTGAACCACTTCAATCTTAGCAGCCTGATCCACCTGCTGGTTGTTTTGATGTTCCTCAGTGGCCTGACTCTTGGATACATGGGCATGTACATGACATACTTTCACAACCATATTCTCTATCCGGGCAGCAATATCTTGCCACAGTTCAGCAGCCCAGAGGGGTTTACCTCTGGGCTCTGCTTCCAGTTGCTCTGCTTCCACTGCTGTAGTGATCTGGGGGCAGACTTGGCTGTAGTGATCATGAGAAGATAGAGTTCAGCATTAAGTGTAGTATGAAAAAAATGACAAGTAGGGTTGAAATCTTGGACTTCAGGAGGGCTAACTTTGATCTCTTCAAGAAATTGATGGGAGAAATCAAATGGGAGAGGGCTTTAGAGGGTAAGGGGGCTCAAGAGAGCTGGCTGGTATTCAAGCATCACCTCCTCCGAGCTCAGGATAGGTGCATCCCGAAGAGCAAGAAATCGGGCAAGGGAAGGAGACCTTCCTGGCTGAGCAGGGATCTTCAGAAAAAACTCAGGTGGAAGAAGGGAGTTTACAGGGTGTGGAAAAGGGGGCTGACGACTTGGGATGAGTATAAGAATGCTGGCAGGGTATGCAGGGAAGAAACGAAAAAAGCCAAGGCAGCCTTGGAATTGAACCTGGCGAGGGATGTCAAGACCAATAGAAAGGGTTTCTTTAAGTATATAGGAGACAAAAGGAAAACCAGGGAAAATGTGGGCCCGCTCTTGAACGAGACGAGTGCTGTGGTGACGGATGATGCAGAGAAGGCAGAGTTGCTGAATGCCTTCTTTGCTTCTGTCTTCACTGCTCGGGCCAGCTCTCGGGAGTCCCAGACTTTGCAAGTAACAGAGAAAGTCTGGAGGAAGGAAAACTTTCCCTTGGTTGAAGAGGAACAAGTTAGAGAACAATTAAGTAAACTGGACACCCACAAGTCCATGGGGCCTGATGGGATGCACCCGCAAATGCTGAGGGAGCTGGCAGAAGTCATTGCTGGGCCACACTCCATCATCTTTGAAAGGTCCTGGCGAACAGGTGAGGTGCCTGAGGACTGGAGGAAAGCCAATGTCTCTCCAGTCTTCAAAAAGGGAAAGAAGGATGACCCAGGAAACTACAGGCCAGTCAGCCTCACCTCCATCCCTGGAAAGATGATGGGACAGCTCATTCTGGGCGTCATCTCCAAGCATCTGGAGGAAAAGAAGGTTATCAGAAGTAGTCAATCTGTAGACTAATCTGATAGCCTTCTATGATGGCGTGACTGGATGGGTGGATGAAGGGAGGGCAGTGGATGTTGTCTACCTGGACTTCAGCAAGGCTTTCGACACTTTCTCCCACATCATCCTCACAGACAAGCTTAGGAAGTATGGGTTAGATGAATGGACAGTGGGGTGGATTGAACAGTGGTTGACAGATAGAGCTCAGAGGGTTGTGGTTAGTGGTGCGGAGTCCAGTTGGAGGCCAGTAACTAGTGGTGTCCCTCAGGGGTCAGTACTGGGTCCAGTCCTGTTCAATATATTCATCAATGACCTGGATGAAGGGATAGAGTGTACCGTCAGCAAGTTTGCTGATGAGACAAAACTGGCAGGGGTGGCTGACACACTGGAAGGCTGTGCTGCCACACAGCGTAACCTGGACAGGCTGGAGAGTTGGGCAGAAAAAAACCTGATGAGGTTCAATAAAGGCAAGTGTAGGGTACTGCATCTGGGGAGGAATAACCCCATGCATCAGTACAGGTTGGGCGCTGACCTCCTGGAGAGCAGCTGTGTGGAAAGGGACCTGGGAGTCCTGGTGGACAACAGGATGACCATGAGCCAGCAATGTGCCCCGGTGGCCAAGAAGGCCAATGGCATCCTGGGGTGTATCAAGAAGAGTGTGGCCAGCAGGTCGAGGGAGGTCATCCTCCCCCTCTGCTCTGCCCTGGTGAGGCTGCATCTGGAGTATTGTGTCCAGTTCTGGGCTCCCCGGTTCAGGAGGGAGAGGGAACTGCTGGAGAGGGTTCAGCAAAGAGCTACAAAGATGATTAGGGGACTGGAATATCTTTCTTATGAGGAAAGGCTCAGGGACTTGGGGCTTTTTAGTCTAGAGAAAAGAAGACTTAGGGGGGATCTTATCAATACTTATAAGTACTTAAGGGGAGGGTGCCAGGTAGACGAGAATAGGCTTTTTTCAGTTGTGCCCAGTGATAGGACTAGAGGTAACGGGCACAAACTGGAGCACAGGAAGTTCCATCTTAACATGAGGAGGAACTTCTTTACTCTGAGGGTGGCAGAGCACTGGCACAGGCTGCCCAGAGAGGTTGTGGAGTCTCCCACACTGGAGACATTCCAAACCCGCCTGGATGCCGTCCTGTGCAACGTGCTGTAGGTGTCCCTGCTGTGGCAGGGGGGTTGGACTTAGATGATCTCCAGAGGTCCCTTCCAACCCTGACGATACTGTGATACTGTAACGCTGTCTGTCAATGCATCCTCCAGTTCTGGTTGGATGCACCCTCTTCTGGCATTGTAACGCTGCCCCAAAACGAGAGGAGAGATGCTGCTGGCGTCTAAGATCACATAAACACCTGTATGTGGGGATAAGGACAGAACGGCACTGCTGTTCTGACCTTGAAAATTAAGCCGGCAGGTTTGCTTTCTGTTCTTCAGATGGAACCATTGCAGAAACACCTGGAAGAGTGGTTCGAGTTTGGGAATGATGAATGTGTGCTGCAACGGTGAAGAGGCCTTCAAAAATGCATTACTCACCTTGTAGTGTGTTCTTTGAGGTACATGGATGAAGGCTCATTGTGTGGTAATCTAAAGTGCTTCCAACTTCCTCACCTTCAGGAGGTATGTGCCTGGAATTGTGAGGCTGGTGGTGGTCAGGCTGTGGCAGGAAGCATGGGCCTTTCTCGTTGTACCTCACTTCCACTTATGCTTACTCTATGCCTCTTTTAGATGTCTCAGCTTTATCAATTGCTTACTGTGGGTTAATCACTCATTTCCTGCCTATTATTACATTCTCCATTTGCTATTCTGTTGATTAAGCTTGCCTGGGGTTCAGGCCAGCCATGGTCAGGACTATACAAGGGACACATGAGCAGCGCTTACATAATTCTCAGCGTATTGTCTTTAAGCACCGGCATTCTATTAATCAACCTTATACAATTACATCTATTCTTCAACCATCCTATGGTTATTCTCAAAATAGATAAGAAATCTAACAAGGCCTAAGTTACTTAAATCACTTAAAAGCTTATTTCTTTAACAATTCCCTCCTTTTCTTTTCATTGCATCCCTGCCATTGTACTTATTTATAATTCCACATTTTTGTTCTATTTTCTGCAATATAAAGGAGCAACAAGTCATACAACTTTGAAGCAAAACAATCATACATACTAATACGATTATAATAGTTAAAGCAGGGACAATCAATTTCTTCATCCAAGTGGTCAAATTTGGGAACCAGGATGTCAGCCAAGAAAATGTATCAAAATATATCAGGCCACACAGATCCAACGTTCACTCAGGTTTAGATTACTAGTAAAAGATTTTGTCAAGGACATGTGCATATTATCAGTCCGCATATTTTTTGAACTTACTTGGCTGACGTCTGTACGTTTCCTAATAAGACGCTCCTTCAAAACATTTAAAGGTGTCATGCTTCAGTATCGTTCAGGCGTGTCTAACCAAATCTGATTGCAGTACAGTGGGTTCCCTAGTCCATACTTCATAATCCTAAATTTGAAAGTAAAGCAACTGCTCGATAAATGGAATCCATGACAGCACCAATTTCCATGACCATAAATTCCCCATATGTGATAATTACGGCACCATGCCTCAACTCCCCATGCTGGTTCCTGAATTTGAATGTAACAGGAAGGAACAGCTGTTGGAAAGCTGTAGGGCCCCCACCGTTTAGAATAACCATGGCTGTTGGTCCGAGTATCCCATGGATTGTCAGCTCTAACGTTGACACAGAATTCAAGAGAATTTTCAAATGGATAAATAGGACCTCTCTGCTGCGTCTTCGGACTACTAAACGAAAAAATGACTTGACCAACTTTTGCTTGATAACCTGTCATTTGACCTGTAAGTTGGCAGGAACGATCGCTGTATACAGTAACAGTTCTATTGGTAGTGACATCCCGACACCGCAATGCAAATTTTGTCCACATGGTGTGTCGCTCCTGGATAAAATAGCAACAAATGCAAACTGTTTGCAACAGTTCATTATGCTCCAGATTCTTTGCGGGCATGCGAATGATGGATCCAAGTCTCTTTCCCAGCAACCTTAATAGCATAAAAAGGAGCTAGTAAAACAATACAAGGTCCTTCCCATTTTGGCTCAAGTCTATTTTTTCTTTTAAAGTTTTTAATATAGACCTTGTCTCCTGGTTGTATCTCATGAACTTGAATCTCGGGACTTCCTCCCTGACACCAATAAGCATGATTACGCATTTGAAAAAAAGAGTTTTGCAGGTACAAAAGATGTTGTGTGACTTGTTCATATCCATCCAAAAGACTGGTTTTTGCAGGCTTGTGTGTTCCTGGAACAGCAAGTACTCTCCTGAACCAAATTCCTGCTGGGGAAACACCAACTGGTTGTCTCGGGGCATTTCTAATAACCCACAAAACTAAGTTTAAAGCATGAGGCCATTTTAAGCCAGTCTGCTTACAGACTCTAACTGGTTTTTCTTTTAGGGTCCTATTCATTTGTTCTACTTGGCCTGATGATTCAGGATGATGTGGAGTATGGAGTTGACAAAAATCCCTAAAGGATTATAAATTTGAATTACAATTGCAGCTGCAAAATTACTTCCTCGATCGGAATCCATAACCTCAGGGACCCCAAACCTTGGGATTATTTCTTTTAACAGGGTTTTTACTACTGCTTTGGAATCATTTTTTTCTAGTAGGAAAAGCTTCTACCCGTCTAGATAGTTGATCTACTATCACTAATATGTAAGTGTACCCCATTGTTTTTGGCATTTCTGCATAATCAGTTTGGAGTTTTTGGAAAGGGAAAGTTGCAGGATACTGTTTGAAGAAGATCAGAGGCCGTGGTGACCAGAATCTGCACCACTGAGCTACAACTTCAGAAGAGGAACTGGAATGGAATGATAAGAGTCAGCTGAAACTTAATGAACTTCTGGAAGTACTGAAGAGTGAAGAACTGGGGGACTTTAAAGAAACACTGCGAGCTTGCCAGACAGAAATATCAATTATGTAATGCTGTATAGAATCCTATGTATAGAAGATGTATTTTGTTAGCCACTTGCCACTCCCTGAGGTGATGGCCCAACTCTGAGTTGTTAATAAAGCAAACCTAGAGGTACCAACAGTCTGGTGAAATTCTTAAACACTGGATGATGTATGAATTGTTTGTAAACTGTGCCAATGGTGGCGTGTCTGATTCATGATGAGTAGCCTGCAGATACAGATCAACGAGCATGTGGAGTCTCAGCAAGTTTTCAAATGTAAGGAATATTCCCTAAATAATGTGTCATTTTCAAGATCATCTCAAAGCAAATTCTGTCACTGAAGATTTTATTTTGGTCACCAGATTCCTATATCACACAAAATCCTAGGAAATTCTTTCAGGTTAAATTACTACTGCTATAGATAAGGAACCAGCTGGATGTTCACACTCAGAGTTGTGGTCAACGGCTCGATATCCAAGTGGAGACCAGCTACGAGTGGTGTTCCTCATGGGTCGGTGTGGAGAGCTGGCTAGCCGAGCGAGGGCATGTCAACATCGAAATGTTGACTCATCAGGATCTCAAGAAATACCGAGAGCAGCTCCTGTGAGAACTAATAGATAACAAGTCATCAGGATCTCAAGAAATACCGAGAGCAGCTCTTGTGAGAACTAATAGATAACAAGGACAGTCTGCCCTTGTTTATTCCAACAAAAGCCAAACAAGGGACTTGTGGTTAAAAGAAATGAGAACTATGTGCAGTGATAAGATGTGTATGCAAGGGTAGACCTTGAGATGCCTAACCAATAAGGAGCTTGGCTTTTGCAATATGTATGAGCTAATTAAGACTGTTATAAAAGGTGTAACCGTGCTTTAATAAACGAAGTTTGCTGATCCCTCATATTGAGTGACTGCTTCTTCCCTCCGTTCCGGCGAATGGCACGACAGGTCGGTACTGGGACCTGTGCTGTTCAACATCTTTGTTGGAGACATGGACAGTGGGATGGAATGCACCGGCATGCATCGGCATGGAGTGCCGATGATACCAAGCTGTGTGGGGAAGTAGACACACTGGAGGGGAGGGATGCCATTAAGAGGGACCTGGACAGGCTGGAGAGGTGGGTCCATGCCAACCTCATGAAGTTCAACAAGGCCAAGGGCAAGGTGCTACATCTGGGTTGGGGCAATCCCAAGCACAAATCCAGGCTGGGCAGTGAATGGCTGGAGAGCAGCCCTGAGGAGAAGGACCTGAGGGTGCTGATTGATGAGAAGCTCAACAGGAGCCGGCAATGGGTGATTGCAGCACAAAAAGCCAACTGTATTCTTGGCTGCATCAGAAGAAGTGTGGCCAGCAGGTCAAGGGAGGTGATTCTGCCCTTCTACTCCACTCTCGTGAGACCCCACCTGGAGTACTGCATCCAGCTCTGCAGCCCCCAACATAGGAAAGACATGGACCTGTTTGGGCAGGTGCAGAGGAGGGCCACAAGGATGATCCGAGGGCTGGAGCACCTCTCCTATAAGGACAGGCTGAGAGAGTTGGGGGTGTTCAGCCTGGAGAAGAGAAGGCTCCTGCGACCCCTTATAGCAGCCTTCCAGTACCTAAAGGGGGCCTACAGGAGAGCAGGGGAAGGACTTTTTACAAGGGCATCTAGTGATAGGATGAAGGGGAATGGCTTCAGACTGGAAGAGGGGAGATTTAGATTAAATTTTAGGAAAAAAAATTTCACTGTGAGGGTGGTAAGGCACTGGAATAGGTTTCCCAGAAAAGTTGTGGATGTTCCATCCCTGGAGGTGTTTAAAGCCAGGCCGGATGGGGCTTTGAGCGACCCGGTCTAGTGGGAGATGTCCCTGCCCATGGCAGGGTTATTGGATCTAAATGGTCTTCAATGTTCCTTCCAGCCTTAACCATTCTATGATTCTATGATGCCTTCACAGAGAAAATAGATTTTCCTTTTCTCTGTCCCGAATCTTCCCTATTTCAACATCTGATCATTGTCTATTAACCTCTTGCCAAGCACCGTCACAAGCCTGGCTCCATCGCCCTGAAAAACTCCCCACAGGGACGGACAGGCTGCTATGAAGTTCCTGAGGCATTCCCTTCTCCAGGCTAAGCAAGGCCCTTCCCTCCACTTCTCCTCCCAGAAATGTGCATCAGCCTCGAAGCATCTTGGCGGCCCACCGCTGAACTCGCTCCCACTTATCAGGAACTTCCTTGCTGTGGTGGGTTGACTTTGGCAGCAGCCACACAGACACTCACGCTTTCTTCTCCCCTTCCCCAGTAGGACAGGGGAGAGAATAGGAGGAAATAAGGTGTGAAATGTTTAGGGTTGACATGATAACAGTTTAATAGGCGAAGAGGAGAGATCAAGAAACAAGTGAAAGAGAGACCATCACTCCCCACCTCCCACAAGCAGACTGACGCCCAGCCAGGCTCCAAGCAGCAGACTCCTTGAATGATAAAAAACCGCACCATCTTCTCCTTCTGTCTCAAGCTTTTATTCCTGAGTGTGATGTCATATGGTACGGAATATCCCTCTGGTCAGTTTGGATCAGCAGTCCTGGCTGTGTGTCCTCTCGACTTCTTCCTCACCTCCCACCTACTCACTACAGGGAGGAGAAGGAGAAACAGAGAAGGCCTTGACACTGTGCGCACACTGTTCAGCAATACCCAAAGCACAGATGTATTGGCAGCCCTGAGTTCTCTCAAGTCCCACGGGTGCAGGATAGAGGGACTCAGAGAGAGGAAGTTCAGAAAAGAAGCGTTACCAACTGACCGCAACTCCCATTCCACATCCCCCCTGTGCCACTCGGGGGAAAGGTAGAAGAGTCAGGACTGAAGTTGAGCCTGCGAAGAAGGGAGGAAGGGAGCGGGGTAAAGTGTTTTTAGTTTTGTTTTATTTCTCACTGTCGTATTCCGTTACAATTAATTGGAAATAAATTTAATTCATTTCCCCAAGTTGGGTCTGTTTTGTACATGACAGTAATGGGTCAATTAATTGGTAAATAAATGATCCAATTTATTGCTACTGACAAATGTGGCGAGACTTGCCCTCAGGCACAAATGCAGTTACTTCATCGTGAAGCCAATCAGGTTGGCGAGGCATGATTTACCCCTGGGAAATCCATGCCGATGGTTCTTGGACAGGTTCTGCTGTTGTTGGTGCCCAGAAATGTCACCCGAGAGGACTCTGACTGATGGCACAACACTCCTCACCAAAGAGAGCTTGTACAGCCTGGGGTTCCCTGGGCTGCACATTTGGACTCTTTCCAAGACGGGTGCAACACTCGCTTGTCCTCTCTCACCAGAGACCTCTGCCAATGCCGTGACCTTTCAAAAGGGATATTCCAAAGAAATACTGATCTTCCCCTGTAACCTCATTACCACTCTTCTCCCTGTTATACAGTGTGTGTAGTTTCTCAGCTCTTTCATATGCTGACACTTCTCCTGAGACAATGATAATTTCTAAAGTCATCTTTGCAGATGCAGACTGTCTGGGCAAAGGCCCTTTCCGTTATTCGCCAGTTTTCTCCTCCCTTTACTCTTTCTTCATTCAGATACCTCTCACCTATGCTGCTGCTTGGACCTTCAGGGAGTTAAAAGCTTGCCTGTCTTTCAACAGACTAATTGTCTCCTTAGCCATGTCTTTAATTACGCTTATACCTGACTTTTCTATCTACCTTCCTAAAATGTTCCTCATAAGAAATCCCAGCCTCATTAGAGGTAGCTTGTACTGACCGTGTGATTGCAGAGTGGGTGTTATTGGTTATGAAAACTGATTATGCTTTACTTTTCTTTTCTGACAAACAGGAAAGATTCTCCTGCGCCCGGGTGCAGCCAGGTCTCTAAGGAGCGCGGGTGGGAGATGGTGCGATGGAGCTGTGACATCCAGCTGCAGACTTCGGTCTGATGCAAGGAACAGTGGCATAAGTCCCAGGTGGCCAATGTCAGAAATGGGAAGGGTGGGGAGGTGAGGAGCAAAGCTGTGTGTACAGTGTCAGACCTCCAGGGACTGCTTTTCCTCCCTGTCCAGACCTCCTGAGGGACACTCTGTCTCCATAACAATCAGAGAATGCTTCTATCACAATCATAAGTAATAATCATGAGTAATACATTGTATCCTTTAAAACAAAAAACCATTTTTATTAGGTGTGCTTTGAAATCCCCTCCTTAACTCCACTCTGAAACCTCTCTAATTGGCTGTACTAGTCTTGAAGATTTGAAGACAATTAGAAGAAAGAGAACCACCTTGTTAGGGCTTTCTGTCTTTTAATGAGCCCCATGGGGTATTTGGTGCTGAGTCCAAGAGCCTCAGGCACTGAGAGAAGATTGAACAAAGTGCTCAAGAAATCAGAAGCAAAATGCAAAGTACCTGGAAGCGTTAATGGGCCCCACTGAGGGCTGCTACTGACAAAGCCTCCCCAGGGGCTCGTTAGAGCAGATAATTGGAGGCTGTGTTTGCAGGTAGGCAAAGGCAGAGTGCAGGTGGCTGTAATGCTGAGGAAACCCTTGGTTTGGCTGATGAAGCAGAAAGGCCAAGCGCTGAGCCCCAGGCCCTGGGAAGGCAGATCCTGCCCCTCACTTGTGGCTCAGGGCTCTTCCTGGGGGCAGTGGGGTGTTGGGGTGAGCAAGGCCAAGTGTAGGAAAATTCTGTGCCACCTCCTGGCCTCCCAAAGAAGGGGCAAGGACAAAACAAAGTCCAGAGCCTAAAAAGAATCATAAAGTCATTTAGGTTGGAAAGACCTTCAGGATCAGAGAGTCCAACTGTAAACCTAACAGTGCCAAGTCCACCGCTAAACCATGTCTCTATGTGCCACATCCACACGTCCTTTAAATACCTGTGGAGTTGGTGACTCAACCGCTTCTCTGGGCAGCCTGTTCCAGTGCTTGAAAGTCCTTTAGCTGAAGAAATTTTTCCGAATAGGCAATCTAAATACCAATTCACCAGTCGCACTCTGAGGATCCAACATCCTGAGCTAGAAGATAGAGTCCGGGAGCAGGGTGATCCCCCCGCAATCGTGGAAGAAATGGTCAGTGACCTGCTGCAGCACATAGACATACACAGGTCTATGGGCCCGGAAGGAATCCATCCAAGAACTCTGAGAGAGCTGGCGGAGGTGCTCACCAAGCCACTTTCCACCATTTTCCAACAGTCCTGGCTGACTGGGGAGGTCCCAGCAAATGGGAAACTAGCCAGTGTGACACCCATCTACCAGAAGGGCCGGAAGGAGGATCCGGGGACCTACAGGCCTGTCAGTTTGACTTCGGTGCCGGGGAAGCTGGTGGAGCAGATCATGCTGAGTACCATCGCGCAGTATGAACAAGACAACTGGATGGTCCAGCACGGTCAACATGGGTTTATAAAAGGCAGGTCCTGCTTGACTAACCTGATCTCTTCCTACAACATGGTCCCCTGCTTAGTGGATGAGGGAAAAGCTGGGGATGTTGTCTATCTGGACTTTAGTAAAGCCTTTGACAGCGTTTCCCATGCGCAAACTGTATGAATTTCACTAAGGCCAAGTGCCGGGTCTTACCCTTTGGCCACAACAACCCTTGCCAAAGCATTAACAGGTCCTTGAAAGAACCATACAGGCTGTGGGGCACTCACAGGCACTGGCAAATCCTGAGATAACCACAGATTTGTGTTTGAAGCAACAACCAGTGAGGACAGAGACATTGGTAAAGCTTGGAAAAATCACGGGGTCAGAGTGAGTCAGGGCAGCAGGGGGGTCGCTACAATCTGCAGAGAAACAGCACAGGCAGGGGACAGTGTAGGACAGTCTGTGGCAGGGACAGCCCAGGGCCGTGGTGGGTCTGGGTCCCCGTCGCCCACCCCCAACATTTTCCACCTGTGACCTCTGACTTCCTCCTTCGCCAGGCCCCAGGGATGGTCACCTTTTCTGGTTGTCACCTCACTGGTCTCTTCAGTGATGGCCCTCAGTGGGGCCCACTGACACCCTCAGAATCTTGGAGGTGTGTTGCTCACTTTTCCTTCTCTAGAGGTTTGTTCAATCTTCCAGCATCTGCAATTCAGGAAGTTGGCACCAGAGGGCTCATGAACATGCACAGTACCCTAACGAGCCAAGTTTCTGGGCACAAATCTTCTTAATTCCCCAGATCTTATGTAGTAAATTAGAGAGGGTTCAGGAGTGCAATCAAAGTCAAAAGATTTCAAAAATAAAGAGCAAGAAGAAAGGCTTTTTCTACTTTTCAGTTTTGTTTTTTTTTTTTCTCTGCATACAGAAGAAGTGATATAAGCAGTCTCTGATTGATGTTCCTGAGCATTTCTTAATGAAGTACGAACAAATACAGAAGTCAAGAACCGTTGCAGAATTTTTAGTGGACCCCTTGAGGTGAATTAAACACATGCTTTTGCTTAAATAGATAGAAAAAAAAATAACTTAATGAGCAATGCTTTAGGCAGAGTCCTTCCACTATAAGCGGTTGTACAAGGAGTCTGCAAAGATGCGTCCTGAGCTGATTCCTCACATACACCTGCACCAGCACCAATACTCTGAGGGTCAGCACAGTGTACCTCAGCCCGGCCTTGGGTCCATCTTCCAGCCCAGCTCTGCTGCCCAGCGGTGGCCCCTGAGCACTCCCATCCCAAGGTGGCTACAAGACAGTACCGGGGTTGCTGCTTATCTCATCACCATGGGAAACTTCTCTGCCTTACAGGGAGTCCTGTCCCTGGCAGGGAAAAAGACTGGAAAAGACTTTCACCACTGGAAAAAGACTCTTCTCATCTACTTGGCACCCTCCCTTTAAGTATTTATAAGTATTGATAAGATCCCCCCTTGAGTCTTTTTATTTCTAGACTAAAAAGACTCAAGTCCCTGAGCTTTTCCTCATACGGAAGATGCTCCAATCCCCTCATTGTCTTGGTAGCCCTTTGCTGGACCCTCTCCAGCAGTTCCCTGGCCTTCTTGAACTGGGGAGCCCAGAATATACAGTGGCTTTGTTTCTCCTTGAACTGTTCCTTAAGGAGTAAACGCTCATTCTGGTGCCCTTGAATTGCTTTTCAGGGTTAGATGGAATTGCGATCTGGACTATAGCTGTGCTTGGAGGAGGCTGTCCTTGAAGACCAGCTGGACTGAGCTCTGCTACCATGTCACAGCTCTGTCTGCCACAGGAACGGCTCCAGCTCGTCCTGTCTGTGCCCCTTGCTGAGGTCATTGCTGCACATTGGGGCTGGAGCACCCCAGCTGTGGCACCAGGCAAGCGGTGACTTGCCATAAGGAAGCCTGATACCAAGAGTCTGAGACCCCGTGAGTGCTATAATGGGACAAGAAGAGGGGACTCTCATGCCCAGCTCTTCTTCTGATGGGAGAAATGACACAGCTGGAAGGAAGTGTCTCTCCCCAGCTGAGGGAGGGAACATCAGGGACTCCTGCAGCCTGTTTCCCAGCAGGTTCCCCTGGAGCCCCAGGGACACCTGGAGGGAGCCCAGAGGGGACAGAGAAAGTGCCACCGTGGGCTGGTCCTCTGCTGGTGAGCTGGGCGGGCTCCTGGCATGGAGGGAGCTCATGGCAAGCGGGCAGCGCTGCAGAGAGACAGCTCTGCCCAGGAGCAGCTCCTCGGCACAGCGCAGCAGGGCTGAGGGCACTGCCTGCAGGCAGCGAGGGCAGAGCTGAGTGTTCACCAGGGGAGGCATCTTCACAGCCCTCGGCACAGTAAGTCTCTGGCTGCGGGGCAATGCAGCTGCAGCTCCTGGCACGATCTGAAGCTGGCATCTTCCATGGTTGGGGCAGAGGAGAAGGACGTGCTCCAGAGCAGGGCTTTCCTGCCCCACCATGGGAGGCACAGGGCGTGATGGCTGCCTGCTCCTGGGGACGTCTGCAGGAGGTGACGCTGGGTGTGCAGGCAGGGGTGGCCAGGGCTGTCCTTGCCAGCAGGGTCCCTGCACCCCCGTGGGCTGTGTGCCGGGGCAGGGACTCTGCCGCCTGCCAGGGTCAGCTCTCCGCCTGCCCGGGGAGCTCCCCACGGCGCTGTGGGGAGAAGCTGTGGGTGGAAGGAGTGACCACCAGCAAGGCTGATGCCTTCTGTTGCTGAGAGGGAACTGTGTGGGTCAGGGCTGCTCCCGGATCCCCATCACCCCCAGGACATTTGCAGAGGGTCCTTTTGAAGAAGCACATCGAGGCACCTTCCCCTGACAGGGCAGGAGTCTGTGCTGTGAGTTTTCTCCTCTTGGCTGGCTGGGTGGGCAGTGGGAGGTGGGAATGGATTTCTCCTTTGTGGAGAAGGCACGGAGACCCCCCTTCTCGTTAGCCCTTGTCTCAGCTCCTCCTGAGCCCCCGCACACCCAGAGATGCCCCTGGGCAGCGCTGTGCTGCCAGGAGGGCTCTGCAGGGCAGAGCAGAGCACCCAGCGGGTGGGATGGGCTCTGGAGCACTGTCAGGGAGGAGATATGGGGACAGAGAAACGGGGCCTGGCCGAAACAAGCTGCAGGTAGCAGAGTCATGGGCAGGGAGGAAGAGAAAACGGCTCCCAGAAATGCTGTGGGACGGGGGATTCAGGCATCTCCCTGCCATCCCCTACAGTGCAGATGTCTTCCCTGGAGCAACTCCCTGGTCTCTTTGCTCACACAGCAGAGCCTCTGCCCCTTAGTGTCATGGGGATTTAGTCATGAGTTGCCTCTCCGGCGACCTGACTAACAGAGGAGACGTGCTCGAGTGTCCAACTGTGTCTCCCTCTCCTGCCCGCCTTGGCAGAGGTACTTTGGCATCCCCTCTTCTCCCGTCTGCCCTTGTTCTTACTGTTATACTCACTGGTGTGGGGGGCTAAGGATTGAAGTGCAGCTGAGACACCAACGCTGCATGTATATTTGTGCACATGTGTCTATGGGCGAAAAGCAGCCAACTTGCATCCTGTTCACCTTTGGGGTCTGGGAACCGCAGTGTGCGCGGCTGGAAATGATCTAAGCTTCCCTTCAGGATGAACAATTTTAAGATATGTGACTCTCTCCTTGAGGGGTCCTGCTGTGCTGCAGGGTTCCCTCCAGAAGCACACAGTTCTCCCATGGCATCTCTGTGTTACCCGGCAGTCCCATGGAGAAGACATCTGGGTGCTAAAGCCACGGAAAAGCTGCTGGGCAGCTGCGTGTGGGCAGCTGTAACGACCCTCTGTGTCCCTGGATGGGAGGGCAGAGCTGAGGTCTTCCTCAGGTACAATTAGATGGGCTGAGGGCTTTGGAGAGATGCACTTAGAAACTGCATTCCTCTGCTCTCACCAGTGCCATAGAATCGCAGACTCCTAGAACGGTTTGGGTTGGAAAGGGGCCTTTAAGGCTCATCTAGTCAACCCCCCTGCAATGGCAGCCCATTTACCTCTCAGGATCCACAAGGTGTCACATGGGGTGCAGCACAATTTCTGCTTTAAAAACACTCCTCTGCTGTGGTGAGGCAACTAAAACAGTATAAGCAAACAAAAAAAAAAAAAACCCGCAGCTCTGCTCTGCTGTTGGGTGAATTGGGAGCCACAGTGCTGAAAAGCTCTTTGATTTCACGAGTGAATTTAATCTGAGATCACCCCGGGTCCCTATTTACCTATGGCTGTAGGGCAGGTCTGACTCCTGCAGAGCCCACAGCAGAACCTCCTGCTCTCTGGGGCACCCTCAGCCAGCACCAATCCGAGCTCACGAGAGGTCTTCCTGGGAAGAAAAAGTTGGTTTGGGGGGTGCTTTATGTGAAATTGAATAGATTATACTCAGAGAATTCTGCCCTAACTTGCACTGTCTTTACATTTTGAACAGGTCCCCATGCCCAAAGGGGCAAAATGTCCAACAGCAGCTCCATCACCCAGTTCCTCCTCCTGGCATTCGCAGACACACAGGAGCTGCAGCTCTTGACCTTCTGGCTCTTCCTGGGCATCTACCTGGCTGCCCTCCTGGGAAATGGCCTCATCATCACCGCCATCGCCTGCGACCACCGTCTCCATACCCCCATGTACTTCTTCCTCCTCAACCTCTCTGTTCTTGACCTGGGCTCCATCTCCACCGCTCTGCCCAAAGCCATGGCCAATTCCCTCTGGGACACTAGAGGCATTTTGTACTCTGTGTGTGCTGCCCAGCTCTTTCTGTTTGTCTTCTTCATGTCAGCAGAACTGTATCTTTTCACTGTCATGGCCTATGACCGCTATGTTGCCATCTGCCAACCCCTGCACTACGGGACCCTCCTGGGCAGCAGAGCTTGTGTCCACATGGCAGCAGCTGCCCGGGGCAGTGGGATTCTCAGTGGTGTGCTGCACACAGCCAATACGTTTTCACTACCCCTCTGCCAGGGCAATGCCCTGGACCAGTTCTTCTGTGAAATCCCCTCAATTCTAAAGCTCTCCTGCTCAGATGGTTACCTCAGGGAAGCTGGGCTTATTGTGTTTAGTGTCTGTTTAGTCTTTGTGTGTTTTGTTTTCATTGTGCTCTCCTATGTGCAGATCTTGAGGGCTGTGCTGAGGATCCCCTCTGAGCAGGGACGGCACAAAGCCTTTTCCATGTGCCTCCCTCACCTGGTTGTGGTCTCCCTGTTTGTCAGCACTGGAGTGTTTTCCCACCTGAAGCCCCCCTCCATCTCCTCCCCATCCCTTCACCTGGTAGTAGCAGTGCTGTACTCAGTGGTGCCTCCATCAGTGAATGCCCTCATCTACAGCATGAGGAACCAGGAGCTTAAAGATTCCATTAGGATATTGATTTCATGGACACCTTTTAAGTATCAATAAACTTACTGTCTCTTTCCACAGGTGACTCACAGGATGTTCGACACCAGTCCTGAGCTTTCTTTGTTCTCTTCATTATCATTTTCATTCTTACTTTTTTATTATAATGTTCCTGCAGAAATGTTTGCATGCCTTCCACTTCTACAGAGGCATTAGCCCACTATCTCTCAACTAGTTCCTCTATAACGGTGTCTAACACTAGGTCAGAACGGAAACTCTCACAGCATCTCTATAACAAAATGGGATCTCCTTTGTGCTATGCACAAACACGGGTCCTTTCTTCCAAAGAGGACCCATGGAAATTCTCCTTCTTGTTGCCATGTGAGGAGAGGCTGAGAGAGCTGGCACTCCTCAGCTGGGAGAAGACTGGGGGTGGGTGGGGTGTCATCAATGTGCATAAACACCTGCTGGGAAGGAAAGAAGATGAGGGAGTCAGGCTGTGCTTAAGAGTGTGCACTGAGAGGCCCAGAGGAAAGGGGCACCAATGAACACACAGGATGTTCCAGCTGCACATGAGACACCAGTATTTTACCCTTGGGGTGATATATTTTACTGGCCCTAGGTGACCCTTCTTTAGCCAAGGGGTTGGACCAGATGACTTCCACAAGTCCCTCCCAACCTCAGCTGTTCTGTGTGATTCTCTGCTTTGGTGAGACTCCTAAAGCCTCTGAACTAAACCCTGATGCCTGCTGGAAAAGATTCTGGGACAAGCGATGATCCCAAACTCCTCCAATGCCATTCATCACAAGACAACATCTGCCTAGTCCAGAATATCGTACAGCAGAAGCAGTCAGGAGAGAGAAAATATCCTTTTATTGTGGGCATCAAGTGCGGGAGCCCGGGAGTCACGCGGGTTCAGGCAGTAACAGGAAATCGGCACCTACAACGACAGAGTCAGAAGCACCGATAAAGCCACAAGGGCAGGAAGAGGCATGACTCGGTTCCCCTTTCTTTGGGGAACACAGCTGGCGAGGAATTGTTTATAGCCCCGAAGAGAGAGCCATTGCTGGCATTGCCTGTGGGATGGCTCTGGCGCCGTATCCCCATGGGTAACACCCTGAGAGCCCTGCGAGTGCACAGAGGTGCGCCGTGGCCCTGTGCCACGCAATAGGGCTCCACGGGCAGCCCCCGGGGAACTGCCAGGGAGGTATTTCCAAGCCCTGCACAGCACTATCCCTCGCCGTCCTGACGTGCGGAAATCAGATTCCACAACCGCAAGGTTGTAAAGTAGGTATGTTTTTATTCAGCGCTAGGCAGCACGGGGGGTCATCCCACCAAATTCGTGCGCACCTAACGCAGCAGCTCGTATCATATTTATGCAGCAAAGTGTTACATATTCATAAGGTTTCACAATACACCTATACATATTAACTATCTATCCCGCTTCATATGCAAATGAGCCATTTCCGTGATCTCCTCCCCACCGAGCATGCGTGGTTTCTTCTGGTGGTGGTCGTTGAGGGTCGAGAGGATGAAGGCAAACCCTCTCTTCTTCATCACCGCAAGTGACTCTTTATTCCTGCGTAAGCTCGGTCTCTCTTTTATCAGACTCCACAACCGCAAGGTCAGTTCCAGCAGGTTTCTTTAGCAAGGCCGGCCATGGCTGTTCTGTTCTTCTCTGCTATTTCCTGATTAAACGTCTTACACGATGGCCAAGGTTATAGATATGGGTTAAGCAATGCAATGGCTACAAGGTTATAGGTATATGTTTTGCGTCAAGCATGTTCCCTCCTGCTATTAGCCCTTAAGTGTTAGTTCTCTCTATCAATCCCCCCGTTTCTAAAAAGTAAGTAAATTCATTTACTTTATGTTAGTGCTCTTTATATTATTCCATTCTTTTCTAGGTTCTTTATAAGATTTTTGCCTACTTCGACTTGTTGTCGGCCTTGTTGAGCATATATCAATTGCCTCATTTGTTTTATCATTCGCGAGTTTAAAACATATAACACTATGGATAAAACAATACTAATCAGGGACAAGCCCAGGAGAACAACAATAGGGTGGCATAACTTATTAAGGATTCCTGTAGCAGTGGGTGACCAGCCGAAGAGTACTTCCCACCATTTATGTTCTCCATCCTTTTCTACCCTTTTTAGAACCTCTATTATTTTATCTGTGTCATGATGAACCGTTATCAAAGTTTCCTGTCCCTTGGTTTTGATTTCCTCTAATATTCGCATTAACCCTTGATGCTGTAGTAATTTCTTTGTTAGAGTTATGTCTGTCCCAATGGGTGTAGGTGCCAATTCGTGGAGTAACGTATAATTAGAATTAAAAAGCTGATGGGATATGACTGGAGCTGTATAATTAAAGTCACATCTGTTGATGTTAGTAAAATTACAAACACAGAAATTTGAGTGATTTCTAGTATCTACTTCTATGTCCCCTACAGATATGAAACTACAGGCAGTTCTCAGACACACACAACCTTTGCCAATGTATATTAATATGGTTTTAAGGTCAGCATTGGGACAAACTTCATAATGGCAAACTTTCTGATCAGTGTCAAGACAAATGTCTTGTGCACTGATGGCGTTACTTTCACAAATGAATCCTTGTTGTTCTCGCACAATACAGGATTCTAGGTCTACTGTTTGCCATTTATCCTTTACCTTCCAGGCCCATGTCTTATGCTCAAAAGGATAGAGTAAAATTCCATTGTAATTGAATCCTAATGCTATAATGGGATGAATCACATATATTGAAGCATTACGAATAGTTAACACAAAAGCTGTAACTATGTCTGTAGTGGGATCATAGGTAAAGTTTACCAAATTCCACCAGGCCTGGAGTTTCCTTTCGAAGTGGTTAGCATTGTCCCAGATTATTTTCCGGATTTCAGTGGAAAAAATCCCTTCCTCACCTTCTCTTATGATTGAAGCAGTCACTGATTGCATCCATAACTGAGCCTGGATACAGCTGAGAGCCAAAGAGACGTTACTTTGGAGCCCACCCAGTGCGTCTATAATTAATTCGTGATCTCTTATGTTTATTCTTTCCCAATTTGGTAATACTTTTGACACTAGCCACTGATGAGTTCCCAAAGCCACTAGGGAAGATCTTAAAGGCTGTTGTAATTTTGTGAAATCGGCAGTGGAGGCGGCCAACTTATTCATTATTATTTCTGAGTCAATGCTATTCAGAACGCTTAGCCCTGTTCCTATAGCACCAGTCAGGTCTCTTGATATTCGCCTATGAAAAGTTGCTGGTGCTCTTCTATGTAACCAGGTGGTCCATCCCTCGAAAGAGGTTCGTAAAAAGGGAGAACAGGCTGGTTGAATCTCTGTGATGTTGTTTTGCATTGACAACTCAACGTGTTTAAGAGACCATTCCGGTTTAAACAGCATTTGCTGTTGGCCTGTGTTTTTTATTACATATGGGCCATTCTCATACATTTTGGGTTCGAGCCTGGGTGCTGGCGTAGGTCGCGTGGTAAACATATCTTTCACTGTTGTAGCAGGCACTGTTGTAACGGGCCTAGCTACGACATTTATTTTAAATTTGAATGAGAGTCCAATAGTATCATAGGCCCAGAGACAAACCACTTCACTGGTCCGTTCTAATGTAAAGTTATGCCAGCAATCTAATTCCCTGGAAGTACAGACCGTTTTGTTCTTTGTAAGAACATCTGAAACAGTGATTTGGGATACCTTTTTATAGGTGGTGCCATTAACCAATCGGCATCCCACTTTGATTTCTTCCCCTACAGTTCCTTGAAGTTGATAAATCCCCTTCACATCCTTGCTCCATTCTTCCTTTAAGTATACTTGACTTCCATGCATGACTACAGTGGATAATTTTAAATCTTTTTGAGCAAAATATCCCCCCATGGATCCAGTATACTTTATATAGGCTTGGGACCAAGGCCACCCAATATTATTTTGGCTAGAAGTGCTCTCCTGTCCCTGAATTATAATTAGGATCGTGAGAAAAGTAATTTTCCTGGCTGAACTTGCGTGACCTTCCATGGAGATTCATGTGCTCTTTTTACTCTGGTGTGATGGATCCAGGCGCTCTGTTCTTTAATTTTGATTGCTATGAAGGAAGTAAGGAGTACTTGAAATGGTCCTTCCCACTGCGGCTCCAGAGCCTTTTCTGTAAGAGACTTTATATACACATAATCTCCAGGTTGTATGTTATGTACAGGCCCATCTAAACCTCTACTTCGAGTCCCAACCACATGTTTCCCGATTTTACGGAGTTGTTTGCTTAAGGCCACCATATAGGAGGTCATGATTTCATCCCCAGCTTGTGTGGACATCCCTTTTTGTATTCCATAGAGTCGTCCATTAAGATTTCAAAAGGGCTCAGTCCTTCCTTTGCTCTTGGCCTAGTTCGTATGCGCAAAAGAGCCAAGGGAAGAGACTGAGGCCAGGCCAAGTTAGTTTCCTGTCCCAATTTTACAATTTGCTGTTTGATTAGGTGGTTCATTTTTTCTACTTGACCACTCGACTGAGGGCGATATGGGGTGTGAAGCTGCCAATCTGTTTCCAAATAGCGGCTAATTTGTTGTACTACTTTCGAGATGAAATGTGGCCCTCTATCAGATGATATGGTTGCCGGAACCCCAAAGCGTGGTATTATCTCTTGTATTAATATTCTGCTTACCTCCCGAGCTTTGACCGTCCTGGTAGGGAACGCCTCTGGCCAACCTGAAAAGGTATCAGTTAATACCAATAAGTATCGATACCCCCCTTTTCTTGGGAGTTCTGTGAAGTCAATTTGCCATTGTTGCCCAGGCCCGTTGCCTCTCCCAGTTTGGCCTATTTCTGGTTTGGGGGTGTTCTTAGGATTAGTCTGGAGGCAAAGCTCACACTGCTGAGTCACTTGTCTCACAGTGGTGTATAAGTTTCTAGCTACGATTTCTCTAATTAGGTGTTTATATAAGGCCTCTGCTCCCCAATGCCTCTTTCTGTGTTCTTCTCTTACTAGAGACCATGTTAGATGGGAGGGAACGATTAGTTTCCCTTGTGGGGTGAGAGCCCACCCCTCTTTGTTGTATGACCCTTCTAAGTCTATGATAAGTTTCTGATCCTCTTTAGTATACTCTGGCTTATCTTCTAGAGAAATTCGTCCATCAGGGACCAAAGCCCCTTCTGTTTTTACCTTTGTTTTGGCTACCTGTTTTGCCTCTCTGTCCGCCAGCTCATTTCCTCTTTCCAGTTCCGAGTTGACTTTCTGGTGAGCCTTAATGTGCATGATCGCCACTTTTTCAGGGAGTTGGACTGCCTCCAGCAGTTTCAGGATCTCCTCTGCATGCTTGATGTTTTTGCCCTGTGAATTCAATACTCCTCTCTCTTTCCAGATAGCCCCATGTGCGTGTACAACCCCAAAGGCATATTTTGAGTCTGTATAGATATTCACAGCTTTGCCTTGGGCCAATTCCAAGGCGCGGGTCAAAGCAATTATTTCTGCCTTCTGAGCAGAAGTATTCATGGGCAAAGGTCCTGACTCTATTATTTCTTGACTGGTGGTGACGGCATACCCAGCATACCTTTTACCATTTAGGACATAGCTGCTTCCATCCGTGAACCAATTCTCTGTGTTCTCCATAGGACTGTCTCTCAGGTCCAGACGGCTCGAATATGTTGCTTCAATGGTTTCCAGACAATCATGATGCACTGGTTCTCCTGTATTCCCACTGAGGAAAGAAGCTGGATTGACAATGTTAGTGATTACAATTTCCACATCAACTTGTTCCACCAGTATGGCCTGATATCTCAAGAGTCTTTGTGGGGACAGCCAGTGTCCTCCTTTCGCTTCCAGTACTGAGGATACTGTATGGGACACTAACACAGTCATTTTCTGGCCCAAGGTGAACTTTCGGGCTTCCTGGATGTTTAATACTACGGCTGCAACTGCCCGCAAGCATCCAGGCCAGCCTTTCGCAGTTGTATCCAATTGCTTGGAGAAATATGCAACTGCTTGCCGACACGGGCCTAGATCTTGTGCCAATATCCCTAAGGCAATTCCCTGTTTTTCGTGAGAGGAAAGGATAAACGGTTTACTCACCTCTGGGAGTCCCAAGGCTGGAGCTGACATCAAGGCCTTTTTTAACGACTCGAAGGCCTGTATGGTCTCTTTAGTCCATTTAAGGGGTTTCTGTTCCGTAGTCGTTAGGGTATACAGGGGTTTGACAAGCAGCCCATAATTATAAATCCACAGCCGACACCACCCAGTCATTCCCAGAAAAGTTCGTAGTTCCTTCACTGTCTGCGGTCTTGGGGTTTGGCATATTGTCTCTTTTCGGGCCTGTCCCAAAGTCCTTTGTCCGGCACTGATCTCATAGCCCAAATATATCACCTTACACTGCGCCACTTGGGCCTTCTTCTTAGATACCCGGTATCCCTGGAGTCCTAAAAAATTCAGCAGACTCACTGTCCAGGTTATACAAGCATCCTCTGTCTTGGTGGCAATCAAGAGATCATCTACATATTGTATCAGTTTCCCTTCCTCGGGTGGGGCTTCCCAAGACTCTAAATCTTTTGCGAGTTGGTTACCAAATATGGTGGGGCTGTTTTTGAACCCTTGTGGCAACACCGTCCAGGTGAGCTGAGTCTTACGTCCGCTTTTAAGATTTTCCCATTCGAATGCAAATATTTTCTGGCTGGCTTTATGGAGAGGGAGGCAAAAGAAGGCATCCTTCAAATCTAAGACTGTAAACCAGGCTAGTTCAGGTGTCAATACAGTCAGTAGGGTGTATGGATTCGCCACTACTGGGTAGAGGTCTTCAGTTATTTTATTTATAGCTCGTAGGTCCTGGACTATCCGGTATGAACCGTCAGGTTTACGGATAGGTAATATGGGAGTGTTAAAATCAGATTCCCATTCTCTTAGCAACCCCAGTTGTAAAAATTTTTCTATTATTGGTTGAATTCCCTCCCTATCCTCCTTCCTTAAGGGATATTGTTTGATTCTTACCGGTTGTCGTCCCTCTTTAAGTTTGACCTCAACAGGTGTAGAATTTTTTGCTCTTCCTGGTATATCTGTGGCCCATACCCCGGGATATACCTCATTCATGATTTCTTCGCTGATTTTTCCTCCCACAGGGACACTAGCTAAGGATAAGCTCATTATCTGAATATACTGACGGTCATTTACCTCCAGAGTAATCTCTCCTTTTTCAAATTTAATTATTGCACCCAATTGTTCCAATAAGTCTCTCCCCAAAAGTGCCTTTGGGGAGTTGGGCATGTACAGGAACCTGTGAATGCCCCATTGTTTTCCCAATTTATATCTCAGAGGTTCGCAAAAATATGCCTTTTCACTTTGGCCAGTTGCCCCTTTTACCATGATATATTCATTTCCCAGGGGCATCAAAGCTTGATTTAAAACCGAATATGTAGCCCCTGTATCAACCAAAAATTCTACTTTCTTTTGTTCCTCCCCTAGCTTCATTATAACCAGTGGATCTACTAGGGTAGATTCCTCTGGTCCCCGTCAGTCTACCTTCATGTGAGCCAACACTCTTCCCTTTTGGTTGTTCCATGCCTTTTCCTTATTTTTCCACCTTTCCGGACAATTGCTTTTCCAGTGTCCCAATCTTTCTCACCACGCACATTGATCCTTGCCTAATCGAGGCAGTCCTTGTCTGGGTTTTCTCTCTTCCCCCTCCCTGATGACTGCCACCACCCTTCTTTGCCCTCGTTTACAATCATCCTCTCTATTACTGAACACTCTCCACGCCTCATCCAGTAACACTTCCAGACTTCTACTTTCTGTGGGACGCAGCTTTTGGAGTTTCCGTCTAATATCTCCTGTAGACTGTCCTAAAAATAGAGAGACTAGTTGCTGTACTCCTACCTCAGACCCAGGATCCAGCGGTGTGTGGCGGCGCATTACATCTCTCAGTCGGTCCAGGAACTCAGATGGTGACTCGGAGGGACCTTGTTTAATTGCATAAAATGCTGACCAATTGATGGTCTTAGGAATGGCTCTCTCCATTCCTTTTGAAATCCATCCTTGATATGCTTGTAATCTTTCCATATGTGCTGATTTATTTGGATCCCACTTTGGATCCTGCAGGGGGAAATACTCTTTAACGTCCCCTCCCGCGATCTTATAATGATCTTCAGCTAAATCCCAAGCAACCTTTAAAATCTGTTGTTTTTCCGTTTCTGTCATGTATTCCAATAATAGCTGCATATCATTCCAATCAGGGTTATGTTGCTTTATGATAAACTGAAAATGTTTGGTTACGCCCACAGGATCATTCCTATAATCCTTGGCAACCTTCTTCCACGCCTCCAAATCGGTAGTGGTAAAAGGTATCTTAATCTGCCGGGTCCTGACTAACCGAGCTTTCAAGCTTTTAATAGAACATGAAACTTTTAACATTGTAGGCCAAAGAAACTGCAATGCCTCTGACATCACCTTAAATTGCTCAGAGTAGCAGCTGTGCCTGAACACTATAGCCCTCTTTGCCCTTGATCTTTAGAAGCTACAGAGTATCAGTATAAGCATGATAACTACCTCTTTGTCTAAACAGAATGTGTAAGCCTCTACTTCTCATGAGATTGCAAGGCATTAGATAGTTTTAGGCTGCACCTTTATCTCGGGTACCGAGGCTGGGAAGGACACAAGAAGAGACAGCTGGCAGCTGGAAAAGGAGCCAAGAAGTTGGAGTAACCATCAAGGACGGAATGATAACGGGACATTCCAAGATGTTTGCAACATAAAGGCAACATCAAAACGAACCAATGGAAGACAAAGACGGGTCGCATGGACAGCTCGTGCCCGGGGGAATTAGCCAATTAACATTTAGCTAGTTGCGCAAACTAAACTGATCTCTCTATAAAATCGGGCTTGTAGCGAAAATAAATGTTCGACTGTGCATCGCATCGGTGTGTTCTGTCGTTCCGGTCCTGCATGACTCACAGATCTCGGCGACGGCGGCATTAATCAACATTGTCCCTCCCTCTGGTCCTACTGCCTCTCGAAGCGGTGCCTGCAAAACCATATGTTTCCCCCTAGTCCGGGAGGCTACGGGGCTGTCCGGAGGCATAGGAGTTCTATCCGAGTCCACATATCGTTCCTGTGACCGAGGGGGAGACTTAAACAGATCAGTTAAATCCTGTTCTGATACTAAATAATTTTTACTGATCTTAGTGCATCTTTGTCCAATACTACATGCTGAGCAGCACCGCCTCAGTTTTCCTTTTAATCCTTTATTCTCTCGCTCGAGGGCGAGTACCATAGGGTCCTGCGGTGGCACTATTCCACAATCCCTCTGCCACTCCAGATGGTTTCGGAGGGTTAAAAACATATCTGCGTATGATACCTCATCCCATTTCCCTTCTCTTCTTAAAAATAACATTAACTGCAACATAGTATTATAATCTAGTGATCCATCCAATGGCCACTTGGCCCCATCTTCCAACTTATATAACGGCCACCACTGATTACAATACTTAACAAGAATTTTCTTACTTTCTGTACCTCCATTTCCCACAATTTCTTTCCAACGAGCAAGGACACAACCTAAAGGACTTTTCTTGAGGATACCCCCTTGAGTATTACCCATCTTTAAGTTTCTTTAATTAATTTTTTTTTCCAACTATTTTCTCTTTCTGCTGTGCTTCAATTTCCACGCAAACCTCTTCTTGCAAACTGTTTTAACTCTTTCCCACATGTTTAAATATTCCCAAGGTTCGAACCCAAACCACCAAAGGAGTGACTCCCTCTGTTCTGCCACTTGGATGATTAGCCAAACCCCTGACAGGAGAGCGACTAAGCACCACAGCAGCCTAACTTACATATATCAGAAAAAAAACTTTTATGGTATGTTTTTATTCAGCGCTGGGCAGCACGGGGAGTCATCCCACCAAATTCGTGTGCACCTAACGCAGCAGCTCGTATCATATTTATGCAGCAAAGTGTTACATATTCATAAGGTTTCGCAATACACCTATACATATTAACTGTCTATCCCGCTTCATATGCAAATGAGCCATTTCCGTGATCTCCTCCCCACCGAGCATGCGTGGTTTCTTCTGGTGGTGGTCGTTGAGGGTCGAGAGGATGAAGGCAAACCCTCTCTTCTTCATCACCGCAAGTGACTCTTTATTCCTGCGTAAGCTCAGTCTCTCTTTTATCAGACTCCACAACCGCAAGGTCAGTTCCAGCAGGTTTCTTTAGCAAGGCCGGCCATGACTGTTCTGTTCTTCTCTGCAACTCCCCTCTGCTATTTCCTGATTAAACGTCTTACACGATGGCCGAGGTTATAATTATAGATATGGATTAAGCAATGCAATGGCTACAAGGTTATAGATATATGTTTTGCGTCAAGCATGTTCCCTCCTGCTATTAGCCCTTAAGTGTTAGTTCTATCTGTCTCTTGGTTAGTCAAAACCAGGGCATCTGCCAATCAAGCTGGCCCTGCCCAATCAAAATTCCACCTGCTGTAGAAGGGGATAAAGTCCCTGTAGTGCACATGAAGAACATGTTCAGGAAGACAGTCTGGGTTAGCCCTGCCTCAGGCAAAAGCAAGCCCACCCATGGCATTGCTTTTGCTCAAGGACCTGGGTGCATGTGGTGGGTGATGCGGGAGGATGGGGAGGTCCGATGTGTACCTCATGGGGATCTGGTTTTGGGTGAGAATAGCCAATGAATCGAATTGTATGATTTTAATTGCTAAAGAACCCTGCCACTGTATGTCATCATTACTATTATTGTGATCAATGGTACTACAGTCAGGATCACCCAAACCAATGACAGATGGACTTTGATGAAACTGAGTACAGGGCAGCAGTGATGGGATCAGAACTGACCTCAGCCGCTGGCGTCCAGCAGCTTCCTCGAGATTGACACCTTCAACCCATGGACCATGGGCATGGGCCGCACCGGGTACACCAGCCATGAGCTCCGAATGCAGCATGTAACAGTCCAGCACCACACACCATCTCACCTGCCCTGAGGGACTGTTCTGGCAGATGGAGCCCAAAGTCATGGACTAAATGAACTCAGTGGACATTTTAGAGGGATGGCCCCTAAAATATGGGAATTATATCTGTATGTATATATATACACATATATATATAAAAAAAAAAAACAGAGGGAAAAGGGGTGGTAATTAATTGGAAACTGTAAGACCTGGGCATGATGTAGATGGCATGGAATAAGGGCTGGATAATGTCCTGGTTCCGGTGGGGATAGGGTTAATTTTCCCAAGGATCCGGCCTGGGACACAGGTATCCCACACCACTTGAGCTATTCCCAGTCCATAGCCAGGACCTGGCCGGGGGAGGGGGCAGAAAGTCACCGCTTGGAGCGGGCTGGATCTTCCCATGTCTGGTCGGTGAGCGGTGGTACCGTAATCGTGTTTGTACACTCCTCTGTCAGTGTTATTGTTGTTGTTTTCCTCTTTCCTTTGCTGTTCTGTTAAACTGCCTTTAACAACCCACGAGTTTTGCCTTTTTCTTCCAATTCTCCCATCAGCTGTGGGGGTTGAGCAAGTGGCCTCGGGCTTCTTTTGTTGCCGGCTGAGGCCAAACCACGACAAGGCGCTACTCCAAACTCAAGCCCTGGAAACCCTCCGCCAGCTTTCTGCTGCAGTAGAAAGGCAGGAGGAACTGGAAGAAGGCAGCTCAGAACTAGAAGCTGCATCAGGTTTTCAACATAGTTCTTTAATCGATGTTAAAAATCCCAAAGAAGCCAAGAGTTTGTCTCCAGGACAAAGACATTTGGCAGCACTCTGTCTTCATGGACTGAGGTGTCCCAGACAGAGGCACAATCATCTGAAATCCTTGGAAATGAACCTCTTCATTACAGGTTTGTTACGTGGCCTCCTGAAAGGCAGGACACACAGGGAAACGCAGCTACTCTCCGAGAGAACGACACATCAAAACTGACATGCATCACTTTACAGCACCAGGACAATTACTGCTGAGCGATAGGAAGTGAAAAGAATGAAGAATTAGTGTTGTTGCATCAGGGACACCAGGACCTCGTGGAACCTGGTGTTGCCTCGCACCCAAGGTGACGGTCCAGAGCTCCTCCTCACTTCAGCTCACCACTGCATATGGGACAGTGGCTTTTGACTTCTGGCCAGAGGAGTATTTCAGTTGGACACTCCATAGCTAGGAAGGTTAACCACCGCCAGGGTAGACAATAGCAGGAACAAAGTTCTCACATGACCTATCGCCTGCACTTCTCAAAGACTTACAAATATCAAATTAGAAGGAAAAAATTACTTGCTTAGAAACAAATGGACAGTTTTCCAAGTTCTGGATGATTCCAGTGTATTAGTTGTACGGAAAGGAAAGAAAAAAAAAAGGGGGGAAAAAAAAAAGCAGCCATTTCTTGACAGTGTGAAGGAACAGAAGGAAGCAAGGCTCTCATTCGAGTCACATATACACAACTGTGGAAAACCTTCAAGAAAATTCTCTAAGTTAGAGGTGCAATCTCCACTATCTCCACTCTGCAGCCTCTTCTCCTCAGGTGCCGATACCCCTCCAGCCCTGCTGGACGTCCCCAGTTCCAGATCAGCCAGGTGACGCAACAGCACAGGTTACCTCACCCAGGCTCCCAAAGCCTCTGTGATGTCATCGCGCAGTTCCATGACGACCCTATGCTCTCCCCAAGGCCACCTGGCAGCTGACACGACAACCTGTCTTGCCGGATTTCTGCCTGCCCTCGCCTCTCTCCGCGCTCTGTGACTGAGAGCAGCAGCAGCAGACAAGGTCATCCTCATCCCGTTTGAGTGCTGCGGCTGAGACAGGTGAAGTACCGGGACTCGTCCTGGGGGAGGTCTCAGAGCTTCCTTGCCATAGCTTAGCATCAGTGATGAGCTCCACTGGCTGCAATGGGAGTTTCGTCCCTAGTCTGGAAGTACTTTCTACAGCAGGAGAAATTATGTTGGGCTGCTCTTCATCAAGAGCCAGAACCTACACGGTGGCCATCCTCCTCCTATCTCCCCCACCTACAGGAAAAGCAGCACGCAGGGTGCCCAGGGCAAATGACCCACACAGGCCTCGGGCAAGTACAAGCCAGTTAGCTTTTAGATGCTCCTCCTGTTGCACCGGCAAGAAGAAACAGGATAGAAAAACTGTAGGTGATGAAAAAGGAGACATCTTTCCTTCCCGGCCCTCTTCGCTCAATGAATTGGGGTTAGGAAGCAAAGGTACAAGGCAGCAGACTCACCGAGACAAATAATGCTCACGCACATGAACAGTTGTCTTCATTTCAAAGTGTTTACAGGACCATGCCTTTTTTTGATTTCATACACAAATTTCTATTACTAGTTGAAAGAATTAGCAGGAGGAGGAAGCGGAGAATTAGTAACAGAGGAGAAGAAAGATGAGAAAAAGGCAGGAACGGGAGAAGGAGGGACAGCGAAAGGAAGGACAGGAGTAGAAAGAGGATGAGGAGGACAAACAGGAGGAACAGGAAAAGAAAGAGAAGGAGGAGGAAGAGCAAGAGGAAGAGGAGAAAGATAAAACATGGAACAGGCAACCCAAAAACCCCACCTCCCCTCAAAAATCATGCTTGGGATGGGAAAGTGTGGGGATGGCAGACCCTTGGAACAGGAAACCATCACAGAGGCTGAGAAATCATTGTGGCAATGGGAAATCACCTCTGAGGACAGAAAATCATCATCAGGATGGGAAATCATTGAGGTGGGAAGGTATTGTGGTGTGAAAAATCAAACCCTCGCAAGGCTGGCTGAAGCAGGTGCTGGCGCGATGATGGCCATGGGGACGGAGGCTGTTGGCCCCCAACCAACCCCACACTGACCAACCGCCATGGCAGGTACAGCAGCGGGCTCCCGCTCTTCCTGCTGCTCCTGCCCTCCAGGTAACCCCCAGCCGGCTCTGCCCAACAATACCTCACCCCATCACCCCTCTTTGCTTCCCCCAACAGAGAGGTTCCCTCTACGGCTGCCGACGGCATCGGAGCCATCCCGGCCATGCAACCATTGGTCACCGCCTTTGTGCTGCCCTCTGTCTCGGGACTGCCAGTGTCCTCTGAGCCGGCCCAGATCCACCCCATCACCTCCCAGCTTGCGCAGGCCAGTGCCTGGCAGGGTGTGCCAGGGCCCCTGGGTGCCCCAGGGCAGCTGGTACAGCTCCCCCATGGGGTCCAGCTCCCCAGTGGGCTGCAGGTCCCTCCGGCGATGCAGATCCCCAGTGGGGTGCAGCTCCCTCCTGCGGTGCAGCTCCCCAGTGGGGTGCAGTTCTCCCCCGTGCCTGCTCCCTGTCCCCCTGCCTATGGCTGGGGACAGCAGGTGGTGATGGGGACGCTGGTGCCCCTGTACCCCACGGGCTCCTGCATGCTGCACATCCCTGCCCACACTGGACCCCCGCACCGCCGCCGCCGCCGCCCGGCTCAGATTTCAGTGCAGGGTCCCTCTGTGCTCCACACCATGCCTGGAAGCACCCAGAAGATGTCGGAGGCCTCCAACAGGGACAGCGCAGCCGTCCAGAACAGCACCTGCACCTCCAGCCCCTACCAGCCCTCCCTGGCGCCGCCGAACAGCAGAACCACAACAAAGCCCAAAGGTGAGTTTTGAGGGGTGGCAGAGCCCGCAGACGGGCGGCCAAGCTGAGGAAAGCTTGCAGAACCCCGGGGCTTGGTTGGCTTTTTTTGCCTTTTCCACAGTGGTGACCACTCCAGCAGCCCCAGGGAAACCCACGGATCTGCCTAAGCCAGGGCCCGCTGCCTTTGCCGAGGCCTTTCCTGAGCTCCCCGACCTCTCCAAGTGCAGGGCAGAGGGCAGCAGCCCCAAAGAGCAAGCAGTGGTGGTGGGACTCGGGGACAGCGAAGTCACCATTGATGAAGTCCCCCACTCTACCGACTTCCTTGAACAGATCCCCGACTTCTCCCAGTACGTGGCAGAGGGCGGTTGCCCAAAGGAGCAAGGGGTGGTGGCGGGGCTGAGGGACTGCACGGACAATGTCCCTGATGTCCTTGATTTCCCCAACAGTCTTGCCAGCATCCTTGAGGAGCTCTATGACTTCTCGGAGCATGTGGTGGACGGTGACTGCCCCCAGGACCAAGCGGTTGAGGAGCAGCTAGGGGACAGTGAGGACACCACATTGACCACCAATGTCCCCAGCTTGCCTGCTGAGGTCCTCGAGGAGCTCCCCGACCTCTCGGAGTAAGTGGTGGAGTGCGTCTCCCCCAGGGAGCGAGCGGTGGCAGCAGGGCTGGGGGAGAGTGAGAACACTGTCCCCACTGTCCCCAACTTGACCACCTCCCTCAACAAGCTTCCCCACCTCTTGGAGTACAGGGCAGAGGGCGGCTGCAACAAGGAGCAAGTGGCAGCGGTGATGCTGGTGGATGGTGAAAACATCTTCTGTGATGACCCCGACAGCCTTGCTGGAAATACCTCCTTTAACGAAGTCCATGACTTCTTGGAGCCTGGGGTGGAGGGTGACTGCCCCGAGGACCGCTTGGTGGAAGCAATGCTCGGGGACAACGACCCCTTCTGGGGAATGCCGGACTCCCCCTTGCAGGACCCAAAGGGGAAGCAGGGTGCGGTGGTGGCAGACATCCCCACCTGGCTGCCAGCAAGTCCCTTCGCGACTTCCAAGGGGAGCTCTCTGGAGAGTTCCGAGAAGACCCTGAAGGGTCCTCTAGCGAGTTCCCTGCTGAGCCCCCTCTGCATCCCGCTGCCAAGAACCCTGGCCAGACCCCTGGCTGTCCCTCAGAATCGTCCACCCCGCATGGCCCAACAGTTGGAGGAGCCGCTGCAGAGGCAGCCCTGCAGGGTTTTGACCCGCTCACTGCTGCCACCAGCCATCGTCTCCTGCCGGGTGGTGCCCGGAGAGGCAGGAGAGGAGGATGGCAAGCAGGCCAAGCGCCCCGCGCCACATGGCACCCCCAGGACGCAAGAGACCTCCCTGTGGGACAACATCCCACCCAAGAAGAAGAGGAAGATGGTGGTGTGCCAGGTGGAAAAACACTCAAAACCCCTGTGGGAGGGGAAGCCGGAGCGGGACGGTGCGGCAGTGGGCAGCAGCAGGCAGCACATGGGCAGCAACAAGCGCAGGGCACCTGAGGGCAACAACATGGCCACCAAGCGACCCAAAACCCTAGGGGATGCTGGGGGGCAAAGTGCCCCACGCCCCCCCAGCCACTGTTGATGGGTTGATAGGGAAGGTGTGGAGCATGGATCCCCACAGCATGCGACACACACACACCCGCTCCAGCCCCAGCCCTCTCCCACATCTCTCTTTCTTTCTTAATTCATTAAAGCTTTGATGTTCATTTCACAGTGCGTCTGCCTGCGGTCATTCCTGCAGCGGGAGGCGGGGGGGTTAATGCAGCCCATGCCCCGTGTGGCCATCTGACCCTCCACCTCTTCACCCCAGGATAGGAGGAACACCTCAAGATTCCAGATGGAGACTTAATCACAACCTTAATTCCCAGACTCAGGGTAAACAAGCTAGAAAGAGCTCTTCAAAATCTCTCTGCTACCATGGAAGCCACAGACAATGGCACAGCAGATTCCACTTTAGCCTTCAAAAGGAAAATTCTGCTTTAGCTTTGATAGCAGGGAAAAATCATCTAGTACTTGAGATGCTTACTCTGCAACAAGGAGGCCTCTGGTGATTCATACCACCTGTTGCACTGATGTTAACAGTCTTGAAAAAATCAAATAAAATGTGACACCTCCAAACACTTACAAACATTACATCAAATTGCAGTATCTCCTGGTGGATTTGCACTTTCTGACCAGTTTCGTGTGATACATTCCTTAAATTCGCAAAAAATGTTAATGAAAACTCTTATTATTGTAATATTCTCTATCCCACTACTAAATTTTGTTTGGATTGTGATTAAGTGTTGCTTTGCCGTATGCCATAGAACGAAACAATTGAACACAGAGACAGTGATTAATCTTGCATTTGCCCCTTGCTTGGGAAAGTCCTCCTCCTCCACCTTCTCTCCCTTCACGCCCAGCTATTTCACACGTGTCGAGGCCGGAGAGGGTCGCAGCCTCTCCCTGCAGGGCTGTCACCCAACCGCTGGATCACGCCATTATCCATGCCATCAGGGGTGGAGTGTGGCGAGACGCTCCTGACCTTGGGTATGGCATGGGACAGCGGAAAGCGCTGACATACTGTTCTTGCACTGCTCACCACAGCTGCACAGACCCACTCGCACACAGAAACCGGTGACCAACTGCGTAGAACTACTTGCAGATCACCAACCCTTTTGAGACACATCCAGCTGTGTACATAAAGGACGTGTCTTTGTCAAGCAGTAGGTCATACGACTGAACAGAGAAGGTGCAATCCCATAAAAAAGGCACCCCAATGCTAACTCGGGGCATCTCGTGTTGGCTGGTCCACAGGTGCTGCCCGGAGAACGAGACGACCTTACGCTGGGATGGAGAATATGACAGATCAACATTTTCCCCGATCGTTGCTCATAAGTGGCTAAGAGTAATTGTTAACAGCGTGGTACGTTGCCTACACAGCAAGTGAGATTTCGCCCACTCACTCATGCTTCGATTGCTTGCACTCCATTCAGTCTTAATTATATTGATTGTCAACTTATATTATTATAATAAGGTTGATCAGACTTGGTCCACAGACCATTGCTGTTTTATCGTCCGATACCCAAAGAACCCTTGCCGTGACAGGCATCCACCTCTGCTGAAGTTGTAAGCAAGAGCTCCCAGTGTTTGGCAAAGAAAGCTGCAAGAGAAGCACCGGGATGTACGCAAAGACAAAGCCCGACAGAATCTTCCTCTGCTGATCTAAAAATGGGAGGGAAAAAAGGACTCAAAAAACAGAGCAGCATTTTCCATCACCCCGATTTCAAGCAGAGCAAGCAGCTTTTACTTTAACACCACTCAAGAAATCCCTAATAAGGCTTCCTTCAGAACACCGCTTCAGGGTTCAGGAGACTCAGATTAAATGCTCAGACTGACCAACACAGAACAGGGAAATGACAAAACTGTTATTTAAAGTAATATTTTTACCAGGAGAAAAAAATCAGCTTTTTCATGATTGTAACAGTTGTGATGTTTACTTCAGAAAAAGATGGGAATGAGGGAAAATAACCTGCCTAGCTTGAAGGCAGAGCATGACCGGTTCATGAATGACCAGGGATTACTCAGTCCAGAGAGGGCAGGAAAGCCGGCCCAGGATTAGGCTGAATTATACTTCCGATGAAACAGCATCGACAGCCTGGCAGCGTGAAGGCTACAGAAGACTACTGAGAAGACTGCAGTCCCGGGCTTTTTGTGGGACCATTACACTGCACGGGGCTTTGCCTTGGCAAAGCGACAGCAACCAAACATTGCCACTTCAGCACTCAAACTACACCATCACGATCCCAAAGGGCTCAAGTCTGTAAGACCCGGATAGACTCAGCTGAGAAAAGGAGTCCAAATGAAATGTATCTCCAGGAGACAGAGCTCCATGGTCTGAGCACAGCACTGCACTATAAGCTTTACTGACTGAACCTTTAATTTTCTACGCAAATGCTAGTGATGTCCGTAGCTGTTTTAGCCAGTTCCCCTCCAAAGCCCTTACACTGCTAAATCCAAACAAACAGGAGTGCCCTTCTGCAGAGAGCCACAGCAAGCAGAAAGGCAATTGTTTCTGAAATCCCTCTGGAAACCCAGTCCAGCAGAAAACAGGATCCTTTCCAGACTGCTGGCAAAACCGCCCACAGCTCTGGGGCAGGGGGATGTCAGAAACATATCTGCACCTCCGACATCTGGGGTCCACCACAAAGGGGGGTTCCATTCTGTCACAGCTGCTGAGCTAAAACTGCCAACAGGAGCTGGTTCATGCTGGGACGCGGTACCACCCAGGCACGCGACCTGCAGTCCAGAAGTACCCCTGAAAAGACCTCGATGGTCTGTATTAACACACCAGCACGCACTTGTGATAAATGATCAAAAATTTATAATTTATTATACGAGTAAAGACAAGCAAACAGCGCTGGGCGCGCCGGGAACCTCCGCTCAACCAAGACGCACACCGTACATTCTCCGTTTCCAGTTTATATTCCTTTTACTAATACATATTCATAGCTACCAATACATATTCATAGAGTTGCTAGTGACGGGCGTGTCTTCTTTGGCGCATGCCCTCTTCACCTTTTGGGGTCTTCTCGACTCCCATCTGGTGGTCGGTGGATGAAGTCAGTAGTCTTCCTCGGCTCGTCCTTAGGATGACCCTATGCTTAATCACCATGCAGTTAACAAAAAAACCAAAAACAAAACACGGTTTAACGTTCCTTAAGTGGCTTCTGCAGGAAGGCACATTTCCCCATACGACCCTAGCATTGTTCCATATTGACACGAATCAGGTGAACACATTTCACACACTTGAGATCATAGAATCATAGAATGGTTAGAGTCGGAAGGGACCTTAAAGGTCATCCAGTTCCAGCCCCCTCCCACGGGCAGGGACCCCTCCCCCCAGCCCAGGGTGCTCCCAGCCCCGTCCAGCCTGGCCTTGGACACCTCCAGGGATGGGGCAGCCACAGCTTCTCGGGGCAACCTGGGCCAGGGGCACACCGCCCTCACAGTCAAGAATTTCTTCCTCATATCTAATCTAAATCTCCCCGCTTTCAGTTTAACACCATTACCCCTTGTCCTGTCGCTCCCCTCCCTGATCAAGAGTCCCTCTCCATCTTTCCCGAAGGCCCCCTTTAAGAACTGGAAGGGGCTATAAGGTCTCCCCGGAGTCTTCTCTTCTCCAGGCTGAACACCCCCAACTCTCAGCCTGCCCTCACAGCGGGGGTGCTCCAGCCCTCGGATCATCTTTGTGGCCTCCTCCGGACTCACTCCAACAGGTCCACGTCCTTCTGATGCCGGGACCTCCCGAGCTGGAGGAGGCTGTGCCCGCTGCCTCTGCCCGGGGGGGTCTGTCCCGTCCCCTTCCCCTCCCCAGCTCCCGGGTCCCTCCCAGGGCCGCCCCGGCCGGGCCCGGCTCCAGCCGACCGGGACGCCACGGCTGCGGGCGGTGCGGGGCTCCCCCCGCCACCCCCGGGCGGCCGCAGCCCTCCCCTCAGCCCGGGGGCCACGGCAGCTGCCGGCGCGCCCCGGGAAGGAACATGGCCGCCGGGCAGCGCCGCGCCCCGGGACTACAGCTCCCGGCATGCCCCGCGGCGCGCCTGCTCCCAGCATGCCCCGCGGCGCGCCTTCCCGCCCTCTGAGCCCGCGGGGACACCGCCCCCCCCCCGCAGCAGCCATGGCCGCCTCCCCGGGGCTGCCCCGGCCCAGGGCCAGGCCCCGGAGCCCCGGTGGGGCCGGGAGGAGGAGCGGGAGAGAGGGGCAGAGAGGGGGGGGCAGGGCCGTGGGGTGGGCGGAGAGGGGCGGGAGTGGGGAGAGGGAGGGGAGGGGACAGAGGGAGGGGAGAGGGACAGAGGGAGGGGACAGAGGGAGGGGAGAGAGGCAGAGGGAGGGGAGGGGACAGAAGGAGGGGAGAGGACAGAGGGAGGGGACAGAGGGAGGGGAGAGGGACAGAGGGAGGGGAGGGGACAGAGGGAGGGGAGAGGGACAGAGGGAGGGGAGGGGACAGAGGGAGGGGAGAGGACAGAGGGAGGGGACAGAGGGAGGGCAGAGCCGGGGGGTGTTGGGCGCGCAGTGGGGGGAGGAACAGTCCTGGTGAGGAGTGGGCAGAGGGTTCGAGCGGGAAAGAGATGGGGGAAGGGGAGAGCGGGGGGTGGGAAGGAACACGGTGAGAAGCAGCAGGAGGGAGGGGGGGAGAGAGCAGGAGAAGGGCAGGAAGGGGACAGAGGGACGGACAGACTGCGGCCGGGCGAGGGAGCGGGTGTCGCGGAGGAGCAGAGTGCCCCTCGCTCACAAGAGGGAAGCACCAACGTGTGTTGTTGAGGTAAAGTGATAATTTGACAAAGACTGCTGGGCTCACGGGGCTCCCTGGGGCCCACACGGATCATTCCATCGATGAAGTATTTGGGGACGTTGAGTGTCCCGCTGGGCCGTGTGTGACTTAAGGCTCCTTTTCCATAATCCATCATCTCTTCCCGCCATCCTGTTTGACTGAGGATAATCCGGGGTGTGGAACAGCCATTGAACTTCTTGTTTTGCCCATTCTTGCCCTTCCTCACACAAGAATGCGAGCCATGGTCACTTGGGATGCCAACAGGAGGGGGTAATGTTGAGAACCACAGTGGGAGCCCTCGCACTGTGTTTTGCCCATGGGCCTTCTGGCACTCGGTGCCATAAGCAAGCCGGAGGCTCCTTCCGCTCCCGTGAGGATGTGTCGATATCCCACAGAGGGTGTGAATGAGAGATCATCCATTTGCCGTGGAGACCATAAAGTTTTTCCTTCCCTGATATGCAGAGGTGGTGCTTTAGCAGGGTCGTTGGTCAATTTAGGCCCAACCCCTGGTCTATGCAGCAAAGCAAAGCTCTTCTTTACCTGTGTGACCTAATTTTTGATGTATCCATTCCCCAACCAATATGACTCCGGATTTAAGGTGATCCCTGCTTTTATTTTCCTAATTCTGGTCAACTCATGCACCTTGAGGTTCCACTTTGTGTCTTGTTTTATGTTCTCGGTATGAGCTTTCACCCATCCCATACTGAACGGTGTTTTTCCAGCTACAGCTAGTAAGAATTGCCAGTCTTGAGTTCTCCAAACTGGAGACTTGTTGATTTCCCAGTTCAGGGTTTCCCGCTGACAGAGCCGTTGGGTGGCACCGGCCCACACGGCATAGAAGCCTCCATAGATGATTTTTGCTCCATTCTGTGCTGCTAAAACGACTGCTCCTAATTCTCCTACTTGTGCCCTGCCTTCACCTTCTTCTATTATTTGTTTGCCAGTGCTAATGTTTAACGCAGCGCCTTATACTGCTGTTCACCGTTTATCCCTTTTGCTGAGTGACCCAACCGTTTTCTGTTGGTGTTCCCTCAGTGAGGGGCGGTGTGTCTAAAAGGTGGTTGTAACACTAATGGATCTGCATTTATAGGCCACTGTAATTTGGAAAATTTCTTATGTCCTTTGGTTGACTTCTTTTCCTGCACAATTCCAGCCCAGTAGGCACATCATTTTGTGACCCTTTTCTCCACCGGCGCCCTACGAGGCTGAGCTGCTGCAGAGGGGTGAGTGAGGGTCCCCGGCAGGCTCAGCGGGGCTGGGGCCAGCGAGCACAGCCTGCGGGATGCCAGGATCTCCTTTCCCCGGCAGAGCAGCAGTGGGGGTCCTGCAGCCGCCCCACAGCCTCTGCGCTCTGCCTGTTTGGGTCTGCGCCAGCTGGAGGCTCAGCTCTGGCTGGAGAGGAGCAGGAGCAGGAGAAGGTGCCCACAGCCCTTTTCCTCCTGGGTGGCCCCATGTCTCCCCCGACGGCCTCAGCTCCCCTCCGGGCTCTGGCGGGGCCCTCAGGTGCTGGCGCTGGGTGGCCGTGGCTGGGGAGCGTGGTCCCTCCCGCGGCAGCTTTGGGGAGCCATGGGGGTGGCGTGGCGGTGTCCGTGTCCCTTTGGCAGCGGGGCCTGTCCCCGGGGCAGGTGGGAGGGCTGTCCCGTGCCCTGGGCTGCTGCCCACTGCGCCTGTCTCTGGCACGTGCAGGAGCGGGTGGCAGAGGAGCCCCCGGGCTGCCCAGTGCTGCCAGTGCATGGGCGCCTGGAGGAGGTGAGCGGAGGCTGTGCCCCTGGCCGGGGACCCGCTGTGTGTCCCAGCCCGGCTGGCCGGTGCCACCCCAGGGGCCCTGAGCATGGGGCTGGGAGCTGGTGGGGCCGTGGAGTGGAGGGTGTTCCGCGGTTTGGGTGTCTCCTGACGGCGTGGGGGGGTGGGGATAAGGAGCCGTGTCAACACGGACGGGGCTGGGCTGTGGTCCCCCAGGAGCTGTGGGGCGGAGGGCGGCTCTGGCTGGCAGTCAGTCCCTGCCTCTGCAGCAGGCTGCTGGGAAGGGGTGGGGGAAGGCAGCTTTGGGTGGGCTTCACCTTTGAGTGCGGGGCTGCCTGCTGCCTTGGGGGAGGCAGGAATGGCAGCAGTTGAAGGCAGTGCTCGCAGGCAAGTGTTGGATTTGAGGCTCCTGATTAGCACAAAGCCAGGTGTCATGGGAGCTGCTCTGGAGAGGGCTCGTAAGTGCCCTTTCTGCTTCCTCTTCCTGTTTTTTTTTTTTCTGGGCAGGTCGCTGAAGCAACCTCTTAGCAGTGAGGAAAGTTTGAACATGCTGATTGAGTGCTGCCGGTGCGTCTTGTCCTTTCCTTCTGTGGTGAGATGGAAATACAAGGGGAGACAAAGGCAACAGCTCAGCACGTGCAGGTACCCACCAGCCCGTCCCTGCCCACCCTCTGGGTTGGGATCCCAGCGCGCCCTGGCAGCCCCCGTGATGCCAAACCTCCGTCCCCTTCCCCTGCTTTCAGGCTAAGCTCAACTCATATGTGAAGGATCGGGGCCGGATCATGACAGCCCTTCTCGAGGCAGAGGTGACGTCTGCCTGCTCCAACGCCGTGGTCGATGTGAGTAGCCCTCGGGCGACAGGGAAAGCATTGGCCTGAGAAGAGCCGGGGCGGAGAGTTGGGGTGAGTGCTCAGTGGGGCTGAGGGTTGTGCGGAGCTACCGGGGAGCCTTCAGGGAAGCGGGGAGATGGAGAGGGCCTCGGGGAGAGAACGGCACCCATCATGAGACATCCCTCTGGCTCAGGATTCCCTGGTGCCATCCCGCGAGCTCGCAGGGTTGTGCCTGGGCCAGCTTCTCCAAACGCTGGGTGAGGAGAGCGGGCGCTCCCCCGCCTTGGTCAGCCGCGTTCCCCCTCCAGTCCCTGCCCGGCGCCCGGGGGAGGGAAGGGGGAAGCAAAGTACTCTCTGCTCTCGCTCCCCAGCCCTGCCCGTCCCGTGCCCCCCGGCACCTTGGGAGGCATGCCTTGGAGAGAGAGGTCACCGAGTGCCACCTCCCCAGGGCGTTTCCAGCAGCAGAGGACAGTCTGGTCTCGTGGGCCGACTACGTCACGTAGCGCTCTCAGAAGCCTTTCCTGCTCTGCAGCACTGGAACAGAGCTGTGACGGGGTCTCTCCTGTTTCTGATTTCTCAGAATACCCCATTGTCCGAGTTGGGCCGGAGTGGAAAAGTACCTGACGAAAGTCAGTTATCTCGGACCCTATAAGCAGCGATTCCAGTGAGCCCCTTCGAGCTCTCCTGGATGGCAGCGGGCTGTGGGCAGCGCCTCCCCTGAGTCGGGACACCGCTCAGGCAGACACCTCGAGGACTGGAAGGCCGGGGCGAGTCACCCCCTCGCGTCCCAGTTATCGCCCGCTGAGGAGGGCCGATGCACTGTGAGTATTTGCTCTGAACTCCAAGAGGGAAATGTTAACTCGAGACGAGGCTCTCTTTCATCCACCTCTCTCTCCGTGTGTCTCTAATATACACATCAGCTCTTACGGGTGTGGGTGTTACATTTTTCTGGACCCAACACTTTCTGTCCATTTCTCTGTGCGCGTGTAAAAAGGGGCACCCGTTGGCTCATTGGAGTTCCCGTTGCAAAGGGACCTTTGGTCCTGGCAGATAAAAACTCAGGTGTAGGGGTGTGTGCGACCCCTCCAGTGGTGTGTGTGTGTGTGTTTGTACTCATGTGCCCATGTATTGTTTTTGGATACCTCACAGTGAGTTAGTGAGAGCCTTGTTATTTTTGTCATTAAGTCATTGCTAAATTATTTTCTTAAATCATCTTGTAAATCCTTAAATGGGTTAACGATTAAGTGCTGCTAATATTCGACCTCTCTACCTGCCTGGAATCAATAATAAATTGTGAATTGCCACTGAATCATAACCGTGTCAACTGTTTCCATCCGCAGCACCAGCTGACAGATGGGGTTTCTGAATTGCTCTACGCAGCCCTGGCCTCCTCCGCTGCAAGGAATAGATCACTCTGCACCAGAGAAGTGGAGGAAACATGGGTGAGGCTTCTCCGTCACCTCCAGGATCCTCATCCCAGAGTGTTACACCTAAGAGCCCCTGGAGCTTATTTGCAAAGCCGTAGAAAGCCACGTGCTGACGGCAGAGACGTTGTGCCACTCCTGCCCGCTCCGCAGCTGCCGAGTGTCTCTGCCGATGGTTCCTGCAACTCTTCCAGGCAGGTTTCTCCCGTGCTGCCCAGGGCAGTCTTACCAGGGTCAGGAGTGGTGCTGCCTCAGGCCTCTGAGGCTTGCTTTGGCCACGGGCCTTTGCCGGTGAGAGGGCAGCGAGGAGCCCCTGGCTGTGCCTGTGAGAGGGCAGGCGTCAGGGCTGTCCGGGGAGCGGGGCCCCTCTGCTGCAGCCGGTGCCCTTCCCTGCCCGGCCATCGTGTCTGGGGCAGCCCCCTCTGCAAGGGAGAGCTCGGCAGAGCTCAGCTGGACCGGCTTCCCGGGAAGGGTCCCAGCGAGGAGCAACGCCAGGGCTCGACTCCCTTTTGAGGGCGGGCAGGCTCTCCCTCCACCTCTGTGCTCCGTTGCTGGGGTGGAAGCAGGTGCCGGAGGCCATTTGCCACTGCTGCTGGACACAGCGTGCCATCTCCTGGTGAGCGAGCGCTGCCCCGAGTAGACGTGGCAGGCGTGGGGCCCTTCCCTGCTCCAGGAGAGGAGCGTGAGGTGACACGCGGGGCTGTTCTGGAACGAGAAGGAGTCACGCCTCCCTGCTTCCCCTTAGGTCTGGGACTGCCCTGGAGATGCTGAAGAGGCTCCACCGCATCGCCAGGAGCCACCACCGGGAGAAGGGCCAGGCGCTGCCCGGTGCTGCCATCGCAGCCCTCGGTGAGGGCCGTGGCCGGAGCCAAGCCAGCCGTTGTGGCTGCGCTTTGGCCACGTCCCAGGGCGGCTGGGGCTGGGGCCGGCCTCGGGAGGGCGGCTGCAGGGAGTGGGTGGGTTTGAGGGCAGGAGAAAGGCCGGGGAGCCGGTGCTGGCGGGGCTGTCTTTTTGCTGTCACGCCTACCCCAGCGTTAGCACAGAATGCATTTAACTTAAAAAACTGCGCACCAACAGTAACATGGCAGAGGCCAAAGTGTTTTCCAAGCTGTGCTGAGACCCTCGCAGAGGTGCTCCTTGGCACCCGTTACCTACAGACGTGACAGAGCACAGAGGAAAAGCAGCTGGCCGGGAGTGAGGGCAGCGAGGAGTCGGGACGGGGCTCCCTGTGCCCCCGCTCTCCCCTCCTTGGCCCCGACGGCACCTCCCACCCCTCCACATTGGCAGCAGATATGGCAGTGGCAGAGTGTTTGTGGCTCCATCACTGACATCAGCTAGCCTGTGTCTGCGCTCCCTCCTGTGGGAGCTGGTACGAGGGCGCTTGAGCAGCAGTGGGTGCCTACGTTTGGGGAGCTTTGTCCCCAGGCTAAATAATATTAAAATGTGTCAGGGGAAGCACGAGGCTGGTTGTGCTCAGAGCACCACCACCAGGGTGTAGGTACAGGGTGCAGCGGACTCTGAGCATTCCAGTCATGCGAGCTATCCCAGCATGCCTCTGTAATTGCAAAGAGATGACGGCCCTGTGACCGCACACAGATCTCTGGTTCTTCCTGTTCATTCCCCACGCTGCGTGTGCACAGGCATTTCAGAGAGGTCATCAAGCATGCAGGTTTCCCTGGAGGAGAGCAAGAGGATCCATCACAGTCCTACACACCCTGGAGGTGGTTGGCTCTCTGGATATCCCCTTGGGAGTCAGCTAAGGAATGTTTGTCACTGCTCTGGTTGGCTGGGCTTATTGCCCAGTTGGATGTGACGGTGTGAGCGTTGCCCCCTAGGACCCCACTCCCCAAGTCCTTCAGTTTCAAGCCCGCCTGACCAAGCTGGCCAGCCTGCTGCCAAAGATTCCCTTGCTTCTTCTAGGCAGGTGGATCCCTTCCCTCTCTAACAGGCCATATTCATATTTCATTGTCATAAAAGCCATAATGCTCATGATGGCACCAGCAATGTAGCCAGGAGTAATGTGCATTATCCGTCCATTTCTGGCTGCTCCCTTCTCTGACTGGTAAAACGGAGGAAAAGACTTCCATCTACTCTAAATCTACCCTTTTTTACCTTTACCCATTGCCCTGTCGCAGCAGGCACTGCCCAAAGAGGCAATGACGCCACGCTGGTTTGTTCCTGCGAGCTGCCAGCAGGCAGTGCTCGGAGCCAGGTGCTGCTGCCTGCACGGGGCCCGCACACCCTCATCCCACAAGCAGAGCATTCAGCGGGGGTCTGTCGGGGCTGTCCCATCCCAGCTTCTGCCTCCCCTCCTGCTTGGAACCCCCCAGGCTGTCCCTCCTTCCCCCCGAGAGGCCACAGTGCCCAGCGCCCGGAACCAGCGACCCTGTGACATCAGTCCCGGGAACAAGGGCACCGCCGGCACCGTGAGGACTGTAGGCACTACGTCGGCTGCTGCACTGGTGGTGACGAGCCCTTGGTTCCTGCAGCTGCCACGTGCCACCACTGGCCGTGATGAATGTCCTCCCTGTCCTCGTCCTGCCGGCCCTGTGCTGGGCTGTGAACAGCACATGGGACAGCTGTGGGTAAGCGGCCCGTGGTTCTGGGAGGGGGCTTGGGCAACCCTGATGGGGTTCACTGGAGGGTGCCCGCTTGTCCCCCGTGGCAACACCACAGCTTCCCAAACCCCATGTGGGAGCCTCAGATCCTACCAGCACCCAGGCTGCTGGCACAGCTCGCCTGTGGGGCTCAGGCAGAAAGAGAGGCAGACGTACGCACGCCCCACAGGGTTCCCTGTCCCTGCTGTCCATGCAGCGCCTTGTGGGGAAGGGACGTGGCTGACCTTCAGCCTGAACCGCAGCAAGCCATCCAGCAGGACAGTCATGAGTTTCTGCTTGCAGAGGGACCTGCGGGCTCCGGCCCGTGGCTTCCAACTACGGCACATCACATGTGGTGGGTGGCACAGATGCCCAGCCAGGCACCTGGCCCTGGATCGTCAGCATCCAGCCTGGAGAAGAGAAGGCTCTGGGGAGACCTTATATCTGTCTTCCAGTATCTGAAGGGGGCCGACAGGAAAGCTGGAGAGGGACTTTTTACAAGGGCATGTAGGGATAGGATGAGGGGGAACGGCTTCAAACTGGAAGAGGGGAGATTTAGATGAGATATTAGGAAAAAAATGTTCACTGTGAGGGTGGTGAGCCCCTGGCCCAGGTTGCTGCCCTGTGGCTGCCCCATCCCTGGAGCTGTTCAAAGCCAGGTTGGATTGGGCTTGGAGCAACTTGGGCTGGTGGGAGGTGTCGCTGCCCAGGGCCGGGGGCGGGGGTTGGAACTAGGTGATCCTCAAGGTCCCTTCCAACCCAAACTATTGTATGAGTCTGTGATTGTACGATTCCACTCACACCACTCAAGCTGCACAGTGTATTTGATGCTCTGCACTTCCCATACTGCCTTTACACAGGCAAACACTAACAGAAATTTTGCTGCTCCAACCGGATAAAGCATTTTCACTGTGTTTTCTGTAAGCTCCAATTCCAGATTTCCTTCCCTTCAGAGTTCCGTTGGTTCGGAGCATCCAAACAGCCAGACCAAAAGCTGCATGGTGGGTCACTGCGGTCACCACCATCAAACACGAACCTTCCACTTTGACTGCAGGGCTTGTCCCTCAGTTTACAGACCACAGAATGAAGTTGGGATGAGGCTGTTCCTTCGGATGGCTTCCCAGACAAAATGCTGTTTGAGTCCAGCCAAGGGTGTGCCGGGGACAATTCCTTGAGGCAGCCACCCAAGTATTAAATGAACACAGAGTTATTTGTTGATGGAATTCTGTGTGCAGGAGCAAGGACTGCCTTCAGTCCAACACTGCAGTTCCCTTATTCTTACCGTGGCTTGGGCCACACTGGCCACTGCAAGAAACGACAGATGCTCTCCCCCACCTCTCTCTCCAAGGAGACGAGGGGGAGAGAGCAAGAGACTTACGAGTTTAGAAGGAACTCAACTACTTTAATGAAATATGAACATTAAAATAATAAAAAAGAAATAATGAAATAGATACTAAACTGGATCAAGCTCCCAGGATGATGATCACATGACCAGCAGGCATGGGGAAAATTCCTGACTCGACTCAGTAATGGATGGGAACTGGATTCCAGATCTGGATTCAGGAATGTGCGGATTGGTGTCAAGGGCAGAACAAACGGACAGAGTCCTCCTGGGACGCCGGCCATTGAAGGAAGAGGGCTGACCCTTTGATCCTTCAGCTTTTATACTGAGCATGAGGCAGATGGGATGGAATACCCTGTTGGGCAGTTATGGGTCACCTGTCCTGTCTGCTCCTCTCCGCAGGTGTGACCCCTCTATGCTCTTCTGCCTCTGACCCTCCAACGGGGCAAAGAACAAACTTAGCTGGCCTTGGGTGTTACAGCAATAAGGATAAGAAAGAGCCTCTCTGCATACCATGCCTTGGCATAAGTTACAACTCATCAGGTTTTATCACTCTGAACAGTGTCTCCACAATATGCTGTTGATTTCAGAGTGTTCGGTTAGTTTGAAGAGGCGTGGCTGCAAAGCAAAATCCCAGAACAGAAAAGGGGTTCTGTTTCGCCTCAAACCAGCACAGGAAGGCTGTTCTTTTGGGAGGGTGTAATGATAATAAAAGAGAAGAACTCGTAATTTCAGGGAATGAAAAGAGAAGCAAAGGATGCTGTTGGCCTCCTTTGCTGGGGGCTCCTGTTTTGCCTAGTGAAACCCAAGGACCACCAGAGCCTTTCCCGCAGAGCTGCTTCCCAGCCACACAGCCCCTGCTCTCTGCCATTGACAATGAAAAGATCACTGCAAAGGCGTGGTAGAAGAAATCAAATAGCTTGGGGTGCTGCAATGGATGGGTGCATAGTTTTCAGTACAGACAGGTTGGAAGGATCGGGGTGGGATTCCCTCTTGTGGCTCCACCTTTGGCGACAGAGGAGCATTAGGAGGGCTTTGGAAGAAGCTGCAGAGGTTATGGGGAACTCACAGCCATTGGCAAAACCTCACAAAATCATGGCCTTGTGTTTGAGGAAATAGTCAGTGAAGACAGAGATACATGAGTGAAGCTTGGGCCAGCATGGGGTCGGAGTGAGGTGGGGAAGCAGGGGTGGTGGTTGAAATCTGCAGAGAAACAGGCACAGGCAGAGGAAAGTGTAGGACAGCCTGTGGTGGAGATGGCCCTTTGTTGGGGCTGGGACCCCTCAACAGAACTGAAATCCTGTCCTTTTGACTATGGCTGCGGGCTCTTCCACCGGAGCCCCTGAGAGGACTCCAGTTCATTACAGACGCACTGGTTTGTTGCCTTCTCCCCCACCCTCCAGAGAGCCTGGGAGCTGTCCTACCACTGTCCTGCCCTTGGCATCACGCACCCCTCATCTCACTGCTCCCAGGAAAAGCCCTGAGCATCCCGTGAGGGAAAAGATCCCTATTCCCAGGGTATGGGGTGTCAGCGCCTGAACATCCTGCTTGATGAAGCACATCAAGGGCTTTCACAGACGCTTCCACATTTGATTTTCAAGCTGTAAGCAGTGCCTCTGACTTTCTGCTTCAATGACAGTCAGGGCCGGCCCTCAGTGGGGACCGCTGACACCCTCAGAACCTTGGAGGCTGACTTTTGCTTCTCTAGAGCCCAGTTCAATCCCCTCTCAGTACCTGCAGTTCAGGAACTTGGCACCAGAGGGCTCATTAACATGCAGCATGCCATAACAAGCCAAGGCTCTGGGTGTATTTTCTTATTCTGCAATTCTTCTGTGGTTAATTAGAGAGATTTCAGAAGTGAAAAGGTTTCAGCAGTAAATAGCACTAAGAAAGCATTTCTTTTTCTTTCATTTTCTTCATTTGTCTGCTTCATTTGTCTGTCTGTCTTCATTGATATCAGCAATTCCCAAATGATGCTGAAACTGGACCTCTCCAAATGGAGTCTGACTGTGTCGGGCAGTCAAGACCCTGTATGTCAGACACTCTGTGGGCAGGCTTTGTCCCCACCCCCAAACCCGCATTTCTCTCATCAGCCACCTGGGACTTACAGCACCTTTCTCCAAATCTGAGTTTTCTCCGCTACAGTCTGGAGTTGCAGGTTTCAGCCCTTTGGCACCAGTTTCCACTTGTCTAAGTTGGGGAATGAACTGCACCCAGACACAGAATTTTCTTCGTAGGCCAAAAACAAGACCAAAGGAAGGCATGGTTCAATAGAAAATAAAATACACTCCTCTGCTGTACATTAAGTCCATGCTACCCCCTCTGAAGTCCACTCTCCACAGAGGACAGCCTTAGACCAAAGGAAAACACTTTTTTATGGCAAGCACGGATCCCAAGAACCCCCAAAGCACTCCCTGCCCCAGAGTCTGTTCATATGTGCTCACAGCGAGTCACACGCTGGGGACACAAGCTCCCTCCATTCACAAAGGGAAGCAAAGAGACAAAGTAAACGACATGGTCTCTTTTGAATAGCCAAATCTGCACTAATCTCAAGGTATCTGGGTTACAGCAGCATCTTCAAGTAAACCAGACCCACTCATTGCTCCTCCTCCTCCAGCGCTGCACAGCTTGGGTGCAATTGTTCAGGCTTCCTTTTCTCCTGTGTCTCAACTGAGATGCTTTGGCCTACCCTGCCTGTCCACCGGCTCCGGCTCCAGAAACGCTCCCATCAGCCCGGGGTCACATTTCCCAGTCCCACGTTGGGGCTTCAGCTATGCCTGGGAATCTGGGAGGCAGTGGCCACCTCTGTGTGGGCATCACACTCTGAACGATGAGGTTAGGCAGAAGTGTTCTGTAAATTCTCATGATTTTTTTTCATAGGCCTTGGACAAGGACCAGAAGCTGAGGACACTTTGTCTCCCTCTATGTGAATACAGATCTATACATCTGGTTCCTTTTGACTGGTAACATTGGAGGTTGTTCACGTAGCCCCTGGTTTGGTTCCTATCCACCATTGTCTGTTTCCCTCTAGAGTGCTGCTTTGAGGCACAATGGCTGAGGAGAACTTGTTGGTGAAATATGAGGCAAAGAGGACATGAAGTATCTAACATCTGTCTCCACCTACTGTTACGGAGATCATCTCAAAACAGAACAGACCAATCATTATCTTTATTGCTTCTTCAACTGTTCCTGAAATAGTATTGAATTATTTTCTTGCACCTTCCTTGGACAACCTCTGGCACCTCAAATGTCACCAGGTGTTTCATCTGAACAGCCAGCTCCTGCCCTACATCTTCATTAATTACCATGGGAGCTGAGACAAGGAGCTCACATGCAGGTGCATATGTAATGCCCGCCTGAAGGGAGGCAAGAGGAATGCCACCACCTGTGGGTTTGTGACAGGCATGGGAGGGAGCTGAGTCCCCTTCCAGTGCCAGCAATAGAAACGCAGGATGAGATGCCTCCATTGACTCAGCTGAATCCTATCCCCCACCAGGAGTAAAGAAGGTCCCTGCCTGGCATTGTCTGTGTGTCCTGCCTAATAATTAGGCAAAGAAGTAGTCTGAGTATCCTGGACACGTCTTCCAGAGCTGGCATGTCCCATGACTGACAGGACCTGCCTTGGTGTCTGTCTTGGCTTCTCTGGGGTGGAGAAGGAGGACGTGCTGCAGAGCAGGGCTTCCCTGCTGCACCGTCACAGGGAAAGGTCATGATGGCTGCCTTCTCCTGGGCATGGATTCAGGAGTGGGAAGCTGCGTGTGCAGCCAGGGCTGCCCTGGGCTGTCCTTCAGAACAGGGTCCCCGCACTCCAGGGAGCCCCCTGTGTGCCGGGACAGGGACTTTGGCCCCTGCCAGGATCCCCACTCAGCCTGCCCACAGCGCTCCCCACGCTGCTGTGGGGAGAAAGTTGTGAGTGGCAGAAGGGATCCCAGGAAGGGTAGAATCTTAAACTCATAGAATGGTTAGAGTTGGAAGGGACCTTGAAGATCATCTAGTTCAGACCCCCTGCCCTGGGTAAGGGCACCTTCCACCAGACTGCGTTGCTCAAAGCCCCATCCAACCTGGCCTTGAACACCTCCAGGGATGGGGCACCCACAGCCTCTCTGGGCAGCCTCTTCCAGTGTCTCACCACCTCCGAGTAAAGAATGTCTGCCTAATACCTAACCTAAATCTACGCACTTTCAGTCTAAAACAATTACTCCTTGTCCTGTCACTGCACTCCCTGATAAAGAGGCCCTCTCCAGCTTTCCTGTAGGTCCCCTTTAGGTACTGACAGACTGCTATAAGGTCCCCACAGAGCCTTCTCCTCTCCAGGCTGAACAATCCCACCTCTCTCAGCCTGTCTTCAGAGGAGAGGTGCTCCAGGCCTCTGATCCTCTTTTTGGCCCTCCTATGGACTCACTCCAACAGGTCACAGAATCACAGAACGAGAGGGACTGGAAGAGACCTCTGCAGATAATCTAGTCCAACTCCCATCCAGGGTTGGTTTACCTACAGCAGGTCGCACAGGATGGTGTCCAGGCAGGTTTTGAATGTCTCCAGAGTCAGAGACTCCACCACCTCTCTGGGCAGCCTGTGCTAGTGCTCTGCCACCCTCAAAGGAAAGAAGTTCCTCCTCATGTTTAGGTGGAACTTGCTAGCCTGCAAGACTATGATCTAACTGGCATCACGGAGACATGGTGGGATGGCTCCTATGACTGGAGTCTAGAAATGAACGGGTAGAGGCTCTTCAGGAAAGACAGGCAGGGGAGATGAGGAGGGGATGTTGCCCTCTATGTCAAGGACCAGCTGGAGTGCATGGAGCTCTGCCTGGGGATGGGTAAGGAACCAACCGAGAACTTATGGGTGAAGATTTAAGGGAGGGCCCAGAGAAGTGATGTTACAGAGGGATTCTGCTACAGACCACCTGACCAGGAAGACCAAGTGGATAAGGCCCTCTATAGACAGATTGTACTGGCCTGACGTTCACAAGCCCTGGTCCTCAGAGGGACATTCAACCACCCTGATATCTGTTGGAAGGACAGCACACCGGTGCATAGGCAATCCAGGAGGTTCCTGCAACGCTTTGACGATAACATCCTTCTCCAAGTGACAGAGGAGCCAACGAGGAGAGGTGCCATGCTGGACATTGTTCACACCGACAAAGAGGGGCCGGTGGGGAATGTCATGGTTAAGGGCAGCCTTGGCTGCAGTGACCTTGAGATGGTGGAGTTTGAGATCTTTAAGGTGGTGAGGAGGGCGCACAGTAAGCTCGCTCCCCTGGACTTCAGGAGAGCAGACTTTGGCCTCTGCAGGGATCTGCTTGCTGCAGTCGAGTGGGACAAAGCCCTGGAAGGAAGAGGGGCCCAAGAAAGTTGGCTAATATTCAAGGGCTACCTCTGGCAAGGAGCGATGCATCCCAAGAAAGGTGAAGTCAGGCAAAGACACCAGGAGGCCTGCGTGGATGACCAAGGAACTCCTGGACAATCTCAGAGAGAAAAAGGAAGCCTAGAGAGGGTAGAAGCAAGGACAGGTAGCCTGGGAGGAATACAGAGAAATTCTCTGAGCAGCCAGGGATCAGGTTAGGAAAGCTAAAGCCCAGGTAGAGGTAAATCTGGCCAGAGGCATCAGGGGCAACAAGAAAGCCTTCTATAGGTATGTCAGTGACAAAAGGAAGACTAGGGAAAACGTGGGCCCACTCAGGAAGGAAATGGGAGACCTGGTCACCCGGGACAGCCTCCCCATCAGCCCCGGGGCTCATGCTGGTGCCGAGGGAATGCGGAAAAAGAGGCTAGTCACTCTCCGCCTCTCCTGAATTCATATTGGACGTGATCCCCAACCCTGACTGAATTTGCCCCCTCCTCTCCCCAGTCAGCCCCACGCCCCAGCACAGCACAGCAGTCCTGGCCCTGGGGTTCCCTCAGGCAGCTCCTGCGTCTCCCCAGTCTCCCCTCCCTGTGCCTGCTGAGTCCCTACTGACCCCCTTGGCACTGCAGCATCCTCAGTCGTGGACACATTGATTCAGTGCTTTATTTTGGTGGACTTCACCTTTGAGGGTGTTTCACCTTCTGAGTCTCCATCCGTTCCAGCCCAAGGGGACGTGTTGAGTCCCGAATCTCTCTTCTCCTCCCCCCTACAAATGCATTTCCAGAATGTCTGGTATGTGCCCTCACTCCTGTCATACATGAAGAAGACTGAGGAGATAATGGGAGCTCATGGACCGTCTCCCCTGCCATTGGTCACCAAGAAGAGAGCTTTTAAATCCAGAACATTTGGTGCAGTGGAACCCAATATTACCATGAGCTTAGCTCCAAAAACACTGAGAACACAATGAGAAGAGACTCTTCAAAAGACCAATTCCTTGAACATGATCTTGGAAGGAACTTTGGAGGAATAGGCCGGCCTTCAGGCACTGCACTTGGGAGAGGCCCTTTTATTGAAGAGCTGTTATCTGACAAGCCACACCTGACACAGTGTTGTGCAAGGGTCAACACGGTAGGATCAAGCCTCAAGACAAGTAGCGTAAACTCAGAAAAATATGTATAAGTAAGATTATCATAAGAGAAAATAGCAGACAAAGATAAACTCTGGGCAATGTGCCGAGAAGGAGCAGCAGGTTATTGTCAGTGAAACAGTGTCCATAGGGCAAGTTTCCATAGGGCATCCTTGAGCTCCTGGTTCCTCCTGCTGTAGACGAGGGGGTTCACTGCTGGAGGTATCACCGAGTACAGCACTGCCACCACTAGGTCTAGAAATGGGGAGGAGATGGAGGGGGGCTTCAGGTGGGCAAACACTCCAGTGCTGACAAACAGGGAGACCACAGTCAGGTGAGGGAGGCACATGGAAAAGGCTTTGTGCCGTCCCTGCTCTGAGGGGATCCTCAGCACGGCCCTCAAGATCTGCACATAGGACATGACAATGAAAACAAAACACACAAATACTAAACAGGCACTAACCCCAAGAAGCTCAACTTCCCTGAGTTAGGAGTCTGAGCAGGAGAGCTTTAGAATTGAGGGGATTTCACAGAAGAACTGGTGCAGGGCTTTGCCTTGGCAAAGTGGTAGTGAAAATATATTGGCAGTCTGCAGGAGAGAATAGAGAAACCCACTGCCCCGGGCAGCTGCTGCCATGCGGACACAAGCTCTGCTGCCCAGGAGGGTCCCGTAGTGCAGGGGTTGGCAGATGGCAACATAGCGGTCATAGGCCATGACGGTGAGAAGAAAATAATCTGCTGACATGAAAGAGACGATGAAAAAGACCTGTGCAGCACACCCTTGGTAGGAAATGGCCCTGGTGACCCAGAGGGAATTGGCTATTGCTTTAGGGAGAGTGGTGGAGATGGAGCCCAGGTCGAGGAGGGAGAGGTTGAGGAGGAAGAAGTACATGGGGGTGTGGAGGCGGTGGTCGCAGGCTATCGTGGTGATGATGAGGCCGTTTCCCAGGAGGGCAGCCACGTAGATGCCCAGGAAGAGCCAGAAGGTAAAGAGCTGCAGCTCCTGCGTGTCTGCGAATGGCAGGAGGAGGAACTGGGTGATGGAGCTGCTGTTGGACATTTTGTGCCTCTGGACACAGGAACCTGTCCAAGGAGGGAAACACAGTAAGTTAGTGGAGACTTCTGTAATCAAAATCAAAGCCATTTCCCATAGACTCTCTCCCTGCTGCATTCATCTGGGACCGTCCCTTTTAATTTTCCAGGAGACCTTCCTCACGTCCATGGCTGGAGCTCTGGTTGGTGTTGGCTGCCTGTGCCGTGAGGAGCAGGACCTCTGCCCACGGGCTGCCGAGGAGTCAGCCCTGCTCTGCAGCAGTGAGTTCATAGGGAGGGTGGTGGCAGGAGGCAGTCCTGGTGTTCTGCTTTGTCTGATGAATCTGCTCCTAAATGCAGATGGGCTTTTCAACACCTGAACTCCAATGCTAAGAAACAGGGATGGCAGAAGGCAGTTGGAGAGCTTTGGGGTTTTTTTACCGCTCCCCGCATCCCACCTGGGCAGTGTTCTTGGATGTCAGAAACCCTCAGCATTTCTGCTGCACTCCAGGAGAACAGAGTGAGTCCTGTGAGACATGAGGATTGCCTGTGGCTTAGAGCAGAGTCAGGGGAGATGGTTTGTCCCTCCACCTTACACCTTCATGAGATGGAGGGTGATTACCCTCTTGTATTATTCAATCAGACACTGCTGAGAGCAGAAGGACCCATCTCAGAGCACTAAATGTCTCACCCTTTCTCAAAGTCTCAGCCCCTACTTTTAGCCAAAGACACACATGGCTCATTTCAGCAACCCAACGGCATTTCCTCAGTCACAGAGTCTCTGTATTTCTCAGTGGGGCTTTCCGATAACACAAAGGTGCTACGGGACAGGTTGGCATCCTGGAGGGCAGCTCACAGCTTGGATGGACACCCAAAGGACGTACCCAATTGTCCTAATGTTGGCATCTCAGTGAGAGAAAATGGACCCATTCCCCAGCCCCACAGCCTGCATTGCCCACAGCCCCACAGGTTAGGGGAAAGCTGGAACATTTGTTCCCATGGACACACCTGCATGAGTGGATGAACGAGATCAGTGTGGGACTCTGCAGCTGAAATTCCCATCCCCAGGGAGGCTGACAGCAATAAAAAGGTAACTTTAAAAGAGACACGTGGAGAAACCAGGAGAAATCCAGGGAGGATCTGGCTGCGAGAGGCAAGGGGAGAGGCAGCCGGGCACTGAGGACAGTGTTGGCCTCAACTACCTGGGCACGCCACCGCCCAGGCACTGGTAATGCAGAACAGACCCCTCCTTTGACCTTTCATTTAAAAGTCCCCTTGGACATCTGCCACTTCCCACCCAGCCAGCCAAGATGAGAAACACCAAAAGACAGATACCTTCACATTAAGGGAACTCTATCTTGAAAAGCCCCCTCAGGAATGCCTGGAGGTGATCTGGAGCTGTGGGCAGCCCTGACCACCACCGTTCTCTCTGGGCAGCAGCAGAACCCTGCCATGCAAGGAGGTGCTCCTTCCACCCACAGCTTCTCCCCACAGCGCCGTGGGGAGCTCCCCGGGCAGGCGGAGCGCTGACCCTGGCAGGCGGCAGCGTCCCTGCCACGGCAAATGGAAGCCAAATCAATGGAAGCACCTCAGCTCTCAGCAGTGTTCCTGAGGCCGGAGGGACGTTCAGCTTCTCCAGTGCACGCCACAGACCCATAGGAGGGGGGATTCCTCTTGCCTCAGCTCAGCTGCCCAAAATCCGTGTGAGCTCCTTATCTGGGCTGCCCTGTGACTAATGGAGATAGGGGCCAGGAGGGAGCTTTCCTGATGCAAACAGCGGGTGACATTTGAGGTGCAGAGGTGGTTCAGGACATGTGCAGGGAACTGCAAGCTCTAATGGAGCCATTGTGAGAGACGGGGCAGCATCTGGGGGCATTGTCCTGGATGCTGGTGGGGAATCCCTTTGGCCAGCTGAAATGATAGAAGATGATCACATTTAGGACAGGTCACTCTGTCCCTCCTCAGTATGCTTAGGGCAGCGCATAGAGGTATTTGTCTGACCAAATGGAGTCATGTGCCTCAGGGGGAGCTCAGCCTGTGTTTCTCTTCTCCATCTGTTGTATTTCTGACATCTGCACCAAGTTTACCCAAAGTTTTGGATGGACACCCCTACATTGCCTACCCTAGTCCAGGGCAGCTGCTCAGCTTAGTGCTCAAAGAGAGGCCTGTAGTGCTGCCTCGGGTGCCAAAGCTGCCCAGCGCAACCAGAGCGTACAGCTGGCTGGGCAGTGCGGGACCTACAGGACAGCTCTCTCCACTCAGAGCTGGTACCCAACAGGCACCCCAGGGCATCTCAGAGGGGTTTGGTGTGTATGAGCAGGTGACTGACTGCCCCCACTGCAGTGAGACAAAGCCTCTCCCATGTCTTTCCAGGAGATGCTGGCAGCGCATGAATATAAGGCACAACACAGCAACGTCTCCACTTGTGTGCCAACACTTAAGATATTAGGAAGAAATTTTTCCCTTTGAGGGTGATGACTCACTGGAACAGGTTTCCCAGAGAAGTTGTGGAAGCTCCATGCCTGGAGGTGTTCAAGGCCAGGCTGGATGGGGCTTTGAGCAACCTGGTCTAGTGGGAGGTGACCCTTCCTATGGCAGGGGGGGTGGGAACTAAATGATCTTCAAGGTCCTTTCCAACCCAAACCATTCTATCATTCTATGATTCCAAGTTAGAGATTGGTGCTGGTGCCACAGCTGAGGTGCTGCAGCCCAAAAAGTTCATCAATGGCCTCAGGCTGGGGCAGGTAGGAGGAGCTGGAGCCCCGTGTGCTGTCACAGAGCTGTGACATTGATGTAATACCTTCTGAGGTCTGTGGGACAGGTCAGAAAGCTCGAGGTGCCGCAATGGATGGATGATGTCCTTCAGAAAAGACAGCTGGGGAAGACCAGGAAGGGGATGCCCTCAGTGTGAGGGAGCTGCCTGCATGAATGGAGATCCTCTATGGGTTGGGCAGCAGATTAGGTGAGCCCTTTTGGGTGAGGGTCAGAGGACAGGCCAGTCAGGGAGACATCATGGTCGGTGAAATATACCTGGAATCAGAGGAGGAAGAGGACAACATCTTATTTTGTCAATTCCAGTTCAAAGACTCCACATGACCCTTGAGGACTTTAATCACCCTGACAGTCGTGCGGAGGGGACACTGCAGGGTTCAGAGACACAGAGCTTTCTTCTGGTTCCTGTGGCCAGCTTCTTAGCACAGCTGCCAGATGTGCCAACATAGGTGATGCTCACCTGGAACAGGTACTTGCCAGCAGGGAAGAGGGGTTCAGGGCTGTGAAATTCAGTGCCAGTCTGAGCTGAGCTACGCTGTGGCCATACTGGTCTCCAGCCACAGCCATGGGTACAGCCAGGCCTGGCCACGGACCTTGTTGGTTCTCCCTCACAGACTCACTTCCCAGCTTGATCCATAATGGATGCGCAATGGCACACCACCCTGTCCCTCCAGGTGCCAGACTCTGGCCGATACACAAAGGCCCGGCTCAGCCGTGTCACTGCAGAGCTTGTACAGCTGGGCCCTGGAGGTGCTCACCGTGCCAGGGCCAAAGGTGGGCAGCTGGAGGGGAGGCCCTTCATTGCTTTCCCAGCACTCCTAGCTTTTTGTTACTTTTCCTGTCGCCCCGTGTGAAGCTCCCAAGAGGCAGTTTGGGGATGTTGCCTGTGCCATACCATTTCTCGCGGCAGAGGAGAGGTTTTTCCCACCATCTCTCCAGGTAGATGGAGGATGCTACTGGAGTTTCCTCAGCTTCCCCTTCAGCGGCAGGCTAAAGAGGCACAGTGCCCTCACCGTCTCCACAGAGCTCATGTTAATTTGGCCCCTAACGCCATCCTTGTTGCCTTTGTCTGGACCCTCTCCGGCTTCTGTCCATCCCTCCAGAACTGGGAGACCACTTGCTTGCGTGGCAGCCATTGCCATGCCCAGGCCTTTTTGCTCAAGGCCACTCCTCACCCAGTTGGGTTGCAGTCCACACGGCTGCACAGGGTTATTCTGCTCCTGGTGCAGAGCTTCTTCCTTCTCCTTGTCGATCTTTGGGAGGGCTTTGGGGTGTTTTTTATCCAAATCCCCAAGTGTGTCTGGGTCCTCCTTGACTGGAATTCTGTTGGGTGAGCATTTATGGTATGTTGGCAGATGGTTCATCCTACCAGGATAACAGTGTGAGGTATTGCAGGACGCTACAGGTAAAGAAAAAGCCGTACTTGTTTACTGGAATGACTGTTCAAGGTAGGAAGGATCACAAAACCCACATCCCCTAACACGCACCAGCCTCGGGGAAGATAGAACAATACAGTGGACTTTTAAAAACGACACTGTGAGCAATGGGTGATGGGACCTTCAAACACTGGGATACACATTTAGCAAAAGCTACTTGGTTAGTCAACACTCAGAGATCTGCCAACCGAGCTGGCCCTGCCCAATCAAAATTCCATGTACTGTAGAAGGGGATAAAGTCCCTGTAGTGCACATGAAGAATATGTTCAGGAAGACAGTCTGGGTTAGTCCTGCCTCAGGCAAAGGGAAACCGATCCATGGCATTGCTTTTGCTCAAGGACCTGGGTGCAAGTGGTGGGTGATGCATGAGGATGGGCAGGTCCTAGGTGTACCTCATGGGGATCTGGTTTTGGGTGAGCATAGCCAATGAATCGAATTGTATAATGTTAATTGCTAAAGAACCCTGCCACTGTATGTCATCATTACTATAATTGTGATCAACTGTACTACAGTAAGAGTCACCCAAACCAATGACAGATGGACTTTGATGAAACTGAGTAAGAGGCAGCAGTGATGGGATCAGAACTGACCTCAGCAGCTGGCACCCAGCAACTTCCTCGAGATCGACATCTTCAACCCACGGACCATGGGCATGGGCAGCATCAGTCACACCAGCCACGAGCTCTGAATGCAGCATGTAACAGTCCAGCACCGCACACCATCTCACCTGCCCTGAGGGACTGTTTTGGCAGATGGAGCCCAAAGCCAGGGAATAAATGAACTCAATGGACATTTCAGAGGGACGGCCCATAAAATATGGGAATTATATTTGTATGTATTTATATACACTCACACACGCACACACACATATATATATATATATATAAAAGAGAGGGAAAAGTGGTGCTAATTAATTGGAAACTGTAAGATCTGGGCATGACATAGATAGCATAGAATAAGTATAAGAATAATTTTCCCAAGGATCCAGCCTGGGACATGTATGTTCCATACCATGTGACCCATGCCCAGCCTATAGGGGGGAGCTGGCTGGAGGAGGGGGCAGAAACGTGCTGCTCAGAGCAGGCTGGGGCTTCCTGGGTCCACGCTGTGAGTGGCGGTACAGTATTTGCGTTTGTACACCCCTCTATCAGTGTTACCGCTGTTGTTTCCCTCTTTCCTTTGCTGTTCTGTTAAACTGTCTCTATCTCAACCCACAAGTTCTGCATTTTTCTTCCGATTCTCCCATCAGATTTTGCGGGGGTGCAGCGAGTGGCCACGTGGTTCTTTGTTTCCAGTGAGGCCAAACCACGACAAGGGGCTACTCCCAAACTCAAGCGCTGGAAACCCCTCTATCAGCTTTGTGCTGACAAGTAGAAAGGCAGGGAGGAACTGGAAGAAGGCAGCTCAGAACTAGAAGCTGCATCAGGTGTTTTCAAAATACCTTCATTTGACCGATGTTAAAAACCCCAAAGAAGCCAATCATTTCGTCTCCAGGGCAAAAGACATTTGGCAGGCACTCTGTCTTCATGGACTGAGGTGTCCCTGGACAAACACAACCATCTGAAATCCTTGGAAATGAACCTCTTCATTACAGGTTTGATTACGTGGTCCCACTGAAAGGCAGGGCAGAACAGAGAATCCAGGGAAACACAGCTGCTCTCAGAGAGAAAGACACATCAATACCGACATGTGGCACCTTACATCATCAGGACAATTACTGTTGATAGCTAGGAAGTAGAAAGAATGAAGAGTTAGCGTTGTTCCACCCGGAACACCAGGACCTTGCGGAAGCTGGTGTTGCCTCCCACCCAAGATGACTGTCCAGAGCTCCTCCTCACTTCAGCTCACCACTGCATATGAGACGTGGCTTTTGACTTCTGGCCAGAGGAGTATTGCAGGTGGCAACTCCATAGCTAGGAAGGTCAACCACTGCCAGGGTAGACAACAGCAGGAACAGGTATCATGTGAGCTAACAGCTGCACTTTTGAAAGCCTTACAAATATTTAATTAGAAGGAAGAAATTATTTGCTTAGAAACAAAAGGACAATTTTCCAAGTTCTGGATGATTGAAGTGTATTAGTTGTACAGAAAGGAAAGGAACAGAAGGAACCAAGGCTCTCATTTAAGTCACATACACACAAATGTGGAAAACCTTCATGAAAATTCTGTAAGTGAGAGGTGCAATCTCCACTATCCACTCTACAGCCTCCTCAGGTGCCGATACCCCTCCAGCCCTGATGGATGTGCCCAGCTCCAGATCAGCCAGGTGACGCAACAGCACAGGTTACCTCACCCAGGCTCCCAAAGCCTCTGTGATGTCATCGCGCATTTCCATCACTACCCTATGCTCTCCCCAGGGCCACCTGGCAGCTGACACCACAATGTGTCTTGCCGGATTTCTGCCTGCCCTCACCACTCTCCGCGCCCTGTGACTGAGAGCAGCAGCAGCAGACAAGGTACTCCCTAGTAATTCTGGACGCCACAGCATTGTGCTTATAAACATGGCCTTGTTTTGGGGGTTCATTTAACTATATATGCATAGTGCTGTCTGTCAATGCATCCTCCAGTTCTGGTTGGATGCACCCTCTTCTGGCATTGTAACGCTGCCCCAAAACAAGAGGAGAGATGCTGCTGGCATCTAAGATCACATAAACACCTGTATGTGGGGATAAGGACAGAATGGCACTGCTGTTCTGACCTTGAAAATTAAGCCGGCAGGTTTGCTTTCTGTTCTTCAGATGGAACCATTGCAGAAACACCTGGCAGAGTGGTTCGAGTTTGGGAATGATGAATGTGTGCTGCAACGGTGAAGAGGCCTTCAAAAATGCTTTACTCACCTTGTAGTGTGTTCTTCGAGGTACATGGATGAAGACTCATTGTGTGGTAATCTAAAGTGCTTCCAACTTCCTCACCTTCAGGAGGTATGTGCCTGGAATTGTGAGGCTGGTGGTGGTCAGGCTGTGGCAGGAAGCATGGGCCTTTCTCATTGTACCTCACTTCCACTTGTGCTTACTCTATGCCTCTTTCAGACGTCTCAGCCTTATAAATTGCTTACTGTGGGTTAATGACTCTTTTCCTGCCTACTATTACATTCTCCATTTGCTGTTCTGTTGATTCAGCTTGCCTGGGTTTCAGGCCAGCCATGGTCAGGACTATGCAAGGGACACACGAGCAGCGCTTACATAATTCTCAGCGTATTGTCTTTAAGCACCGGCATTCTATTAATCAACCTTATACAATTACATCTATTCTTCAACCATCCTATGGTTATTCTCAAAATAGATAAGAAATCTAACAAGGCCTAAGTTACTTAAATCACTTAAAAGCTTATTTCTTTAACAATTCCCTCCTTTTCTTTTCATTGCATCCCTGCCATTGTACTTAATTATAATTCCACATTTTTGTTCTATTTTCTGTAATAAAAAGGAGCAACAAGTCATACACCTTTGAAGCAAAACAATCATACATACTAATACGATATAAAATAGTTAAAGCAGGGACAATCAATTTCTTCATCCCCAAGTGGTCAAATTTGGGGAACCAGGATGTCAGCCAAGAAAATGTATCAAAAAAATCCCAAGAAATGTCATCTCTTTGGTATCCGTTTGCATAGTGGAACTCACTTCCCATATTATATGGACATCTGTTATCAATTCTCCAGATTATTCCAACCGATCGAAAATCCTTTGGTTTACTGTTTTTGGAAGGGCATACACAGATCCAATGGTTCACTCAGGTTTAGATTACTAGTAAAAGATTTTATCATCAAGGACTCGTGCATATTATCCTGTCCACATATTTTTTGAACTTACTTGGCTGACGTCTGTACGTTTCCTATTAGACGCTCCTTCAAAACATTTAGAAAGGTGTCTACTCCAGTAGTCTGTTAAGGCATGTCTAACCAAATCCGACTTCACCAATACAGTGGGTTCCCTAGTCCATGACTTCCTAATCCTAAATTTGAAAGTAAGCAACTCGCTCGATAAATGGAATCCCATGACAGCACCAATTCCCATGACCATAAATTCTCCACATCTGATAATTACGGGCACATGCCTCAACTCCCCATGCTGGTTTCCTGAATTTCGAATGTAACATGAAGGAAACAGCTGTTGGAAAGCTGTAGGGCCCCCACCGTTATAGAATAACCATGGCCGTTGGTCCGAGTATCCCTGGATTATCAGCTCTACGTCTAATGTTGACACAGAATTCGAGAGAATTTTCAAATGGATAAATAGGACCTCTCTACTGGGTCTTCGGACTACTAAACGAAAAAATGACTTGACCAACTTTTGCTTGATAGCCTGTAATTTGACCCGTAAGTTGGCAGGAACGATCGCTATATACAGTAACAGTTCTATTGGTACTGACATCCCGACACCCGCTAATGCAAATTTTGTCCACATTTGTGTCGCTCCTGGATAAAATAGCAACAAATACAAACAGCAACAGGAGTGTACAACAGTTCATTATGCTCCAGATTCTTTACGGGCATGCGAATGATGGATCCAAGTCTCTTTCCCAGCAACCTTAATAGCATAAAAAGAAGCTAGTAAAACAATATAAGGCCCTTCCCGTTTTAGCAAAGGGCTACTAAGATGATTAGGGGATTGGAGCATCTTTCTTATGAGGAGAGGCTCAGGGACTTGGTTCTTTTTAGTCTAGAGAAAAGAAGGCTGAGCGGGATCTTATCAATATTTATAAATACTTAAAGGGAGGGTGCCAGGTAGATGAGAAGAGTCTTTTTTCAGTGGTGCCCAGTGATAGCACAAGAGGTAACGGGCACAAACTTGAGCATAGGAAGTTCCATCTTAACATGAGGTGGAACTTTTTTCCTGTCAGGGTGGCAGAGCACTGGAACAGGCTGCCCAGAGAGGTGGTGGAGTCTCCCACTCTGGAGACATTCAAACCCCTCCTGGACGCCGTCCTGTGCCACTGCTGTAGGTGATCCTGCTGTTGCAGGGGGGTTGGACTAGATGATCTCCAGAGGTCCCTTCCAACCCTGACCATTCTGTGATTCTGTGATTCTGTATGCACTAAACATAACTACTGTTACTGTATGTGTGTCTGTATAGGCCGATGTCTTCCACTGACACAGCCGAGTGTATGAATAACCCAAACTTTGTTTCTCCTTTTTCCACAGACTGTAGTTTTGTTTGGCCTAAAGACCTCACGAGATCCCTTCCAGGATGAGATATTGTGCATTTTCTTCAACCAAAGGTTTTCCCTTTGATGGTGGTAGGAGGAGCACTCAGGTTCCCTGTGACCATGGAAGTATGCAGACTTAAGTTTGGAGTGATCAACAGTGGCTTTTTTGTCCCACTGAAGTCATTGACGCAGGGCTGCGAGGCAGGTAACCCCAAGCAAGCCTCATCATATCTGAGCTTAACCTTTGGTTTTCTTTTTCCTTCATTTCCCTCCCAAGTTCTTCTCTTTCATCATCCTCATACACTCCTCTACAAACAGCCCAACTCTGCTCTTTCCCCACTGCCCCCGGCTTTGCCGTCTTTGTTTCTAAGAGGGTTGTCCTGCTGATTCCTACGTTGGTCAGTAAAAAACTAGTAATTTCTTTTACTAGCTGTTATGTCCTGCAATTTCTTATGCTGTGATCTTGTGTGGCTGGTCACCACCATGAGGGACAGCCGTTAGCACACAAACAATAACAGCTGACAAAATGGAGCTTTAGCCCAGGGGCACTTTGAGAAACTCTGAGATTCGGCCAAGAGAAACTTCCACAGTTTCTCAAGGAGAAATGGCCAGTCCTGCATTAAAGGGGAAGAAAACACCCATATACCAGGGCCGGCTGGGTCCTGACTGGCTGCGCAGTGACCCTGAGGAGAAGGGCCTGGGCACCACAAGCCAGTGGTGCATGCTCACCATGAACAAGGCCAGCTGCATGTGGGTCTGCTTTAGGACGAGCGTTGCCATCCCAGACATCTTGAGTCTTCATTCCCCTCCAGTGAGCCATGGTGTGGCCACACCTGGACTAGTGTGTCCCTCTGTGGGAATTTCTGCTCTGGAAAGGGGCTGAGGACCTGGAGAGTGCCCAGAGGATGTCTGCTGCCGCCGTCGCCGAGATCTGTGAGTCATGCAGGACCGGAACGACAGAACACACTGATGCGATGCACAGTCGAACATTTATTTCCGCTACAAGCCCGATTTTATAGACAGATCAGTTTAGTTTGCGCAACTAGCTAAATGTTAATTGGCTAATTCCCCCGGGCACGAGCCTGTCCATGCCGACCCCGTCTCTTGTCTTCCCATTGGTTCCTTTTGATGTTGCCTTTATGTTCGCACATCATCCTTGGAATGTCCCCGTTATCATTCCGTCCTTGATGGTTACTCCAACTTCTATGGCTCCTTTTCCAGCTGCCCAGCTGTCTCTTCTTGTGTCCTTCCCCAGCCTAGGTACCGAGATAAAAGGTGCAGCCTAAAACTATCTAATGCCTTGCAATCTCATGAGAAGTAGAGGCTTACACTTCTGTTTAGACAAAGAGGTAGTCTATCATGCTTATACTGATACTCTGTAGCTTCTAAAGATCCAAGGGCAAAGAGGGCTATAGTGTTCAGGCACAGCTGCTACTCTGAGCAATTTAAGGTGACTGTCTCAGAGGCATTGCAGTTTCTTTGGCCTACAATGTTAAAAGTTTTCATGTTCTATTAAAAGCTTGAAAGCTCGGTTAGTCAGGACCCGGCATCTCCCCCTCTTTTATTCATTTATGGCACAACTGTAAGCGGTTGTTCTACTACGGCAATCAATGGCGTTTGATTAAAAAATACTCGCCTCACTAGTCGTTCTATCATTTGTTGTAGGCATTGCAATAGGCAGGGTAGAAAAACCAAAATATTGGTGACAATGATTAGCAAGATCAATAAGCCGGTCTTAACTAGCGAAGCAAGCCAGCCCGTGATGCCCCAAGACTTAAACAGGGAGTCTAGCCATGATGCATTGTCTATGGATACTGCATGTAAGACATGTGCATGTTCCCATATTTTCTGCACACTAGACAAAATAACCCCTGATTGGTCGACAAATGCGCAGCAAGAAGCGTTAATAAGGGTACAGACACCTCCTGCTTGAGCAGTGAGGAGATCCAGAGCCTCACGGTTCTGCCAAACTGTTTCTCTTAGTGATTGAACTTCAATTTGTAATCCGGTGATGGCTGTCTGCCAGTGGCATTAGCAATAATCTCCATTCTCAGCATGAGATATTGACTATGGCACGCTCTAACTGCTGGGACACCTAGCGAGGGGAAAAGTGCCCGTACAAAACTATGAAAACCAGTGCTATAGGTAACCAAGGGGTTCGCATACCTCTTATAGCGAGTCTGAGCCCAAACTCCTCTTAAAATACCGGCGCAGGTCCACTGTGGTTGAATATTTGTAGGTTGGGCATTAACATGCCCAACGTACAGTGCCCAGTCCAGTTCCCAGGGAGCTGGTGTTTTTTTTTTTTTTTTTTTTTTTGCGTAGCCATCGCCACATAACCACCATAAACCTGCTGGTAAATCACATGTGGCATTAATCTGGAGTGACCGGTTGACACCGCTTCGGGCGTAAAGGAAAATCACTCCACTGTTGCACATTCTCACCCTTGGTACTATTTGCAGGCCCTGCTGTGATTGGGTCATACTTTCCATATTTTAGCTTCAGTGAAGTCCAATTACCTACAGAAGTATTAAACTTTCCGTAATAGGGAGCAGTGGCTTCATTCCACGATACAGCAGGATTGCCTTGGGTGTAGTTGATAAAAACAACAGTATTATTCAATAGCTGTAACGTGAAAGGATGGCTGCACAATGGGACTGGACAGGTTTCGGCATCGATAGCTCGTGCTTAACATGGAATATGGGTTGTACTGGACTCCAATTCGTAATCGGGATTCCTAGAAGCGGGTTATTAAACTGATCAGGACATCCCACAAACCCAACATGACTTTAACTTGGTCACATTGACAGCCTTCTGTACTAACGCGGACAAACGAATTCCCTGTAAATGGCGGCAAAGCCCTATAGTAGCAAGAGCACAGAGCAGGACTACCCAACTACGCCACATGGCGACACTAATGTAGCGAGAGCAGCACCTAGCAAGGCGTTGCCGATAAGCTTTAGTTGCTTCCCACACGTTACCCGTATCCACGATCGACACACAAGGCCATGCACCCTACAGGCACGGATATACTTCTGTTGTTCGGTTTCCTGACACCCCAGAGCGCTGTAAGCGTGTCAAGATCGTCTCTGGGATCAGGTGGTTAAAGGGCTCCTCAAGGTTTCATTACTTGGGTGGATCTTCCTGAGGAGTAGGGATCAATAGGCGCTGGACTCGGCGTTTGCCTCCGCTGTTCCGGACCTGTTCATTTGATATAAAACGGCTTTACCCATTTCGCTGGAACCCACTTGGGCTTTTCCCCATCTGCAGAGGACACAAGCATATCCCAGCCCCCCAAGTTAACAATTCGTAAGGACCCTCCCAGGTACTGGTTTTTGAGGATGGAATACTTGCACTTGGCACCCCAGATTGCCCCTCTTCGGGGCATTTATGATGTCGCAGGATGGGAGGGTCTCGCTGACCGCCCCTAACATTCAACCAGTTTAGCACAAAAAAGCGTAAGATCTAAGACTTCATGAGGCGACTTACTCCCTATTAACCTCGTTCTCCCCCTGTTCATTAAAATTGTGAGCTGGCGTTTTAAATATTGATGCGCTCGCTCGACTATAGCTTGTCCTGTGCTGTTACTAGGGAAATACCAAAAAGTATGCTCTACACCCCATGCTGGTGAGAAGAATCGAGTACGGCCCATCGCATGATACGCGGGGCCATTGTCTGTTTTGATTACATCGGGAACGCCAAGAATGGCAAACGCTCTGGTCCAATGTTGAATTATTGCTTTCGAGGATGTGGAGGTAGCGGCAGTGGCCCCACAGCAACGCGGAGCAAGTATCCCACAGAAACGTGCAAAAAACCGTAGCCGTCCAAATGGCGCAAATTCAGTCACATCTGTCTGCCACAATTGTCGGGGAGTCAGGCACTCCGTGGGTTAACCCCCCCCTCCTGTAAGGGGGTAATTCGTGCACAGTCGGGGCAGGCAGCGGACTATTGCTCGGGCATCAGTCTTTGAAAGCTGGAATTGCCGGCACAGAGCCGCTGCTGATTGATGGAAGAATCCCATGTGACTGACGAGCCTTCTGTAACTGTGCCGTGGCGACGAGTTGGTCAGCAAGCGCATTCCCTCCGCGAGACCCCCAGGGAGTAGCTGATGGCTCCTTACATGGGTCACAAAGAGGGGCGCCCTGCCTTTGAGCAAGAAGGTTCCAAAGCTGGAATACAATTTCAAACCAATTTCTGGTTCATAATTCTTCCTAAAAAGGAGTTGGGTAAGCGACGAAGCAGCCCCGACAGCATACAACGAATCTGAAACAATGTTGAGAGGTTCATTGTCCCACCGGCGAAGGACTTCTGCGATAGCCACTAATTCCAATACTTGCACTGAGGCGGGTTGCAGAGAATGATGTGTGACTCACAGTGTCCATCAGCCATTACGCCACACGCCTACCCAGATTTTCCTGTCTTTCCGCTGGCATCAGTGAATACAGTTAATGCATCAAGCGGCTGCTGTGCGATTATCTGTTTCGGTGTAAATTTAGACAGGACTTAAACATAGGGTGAGAGGGTAATGGTTATCTATAGTCCAGGGCTGACTCAAGACCAGGAGTGCGAATTCATCGCTACACTGGCATGCCATTTCCCACGTGTTCAGGGACATGGGCAGAATTAGTTCAGATGGTGGTCGCCCCATAAGCGTAATTGCTCGCAACCTTTCCCTTTATTTATAATGTGGCTGTAGGCTTCCAGTCGAGTGGTAACTGTCCGAGGGTAATGACTAGGGCTAAATATCCATTCCAATATGCTCAGCGGGTTATTTTTACTCGTGACCCACTGGGCTAGCAGGCCTATTAGTTCACTTCCGTGATCACAGATAAACAGCTTTACTGGCGCCTCTGGGATAAGTTGAGAAGCCACATTCCGACCAATCTTCTCCTCGATTACTTTGAGCGCCCTTTTTGGCATCGTCTGTTAATTGTCGCGGCTCTTGGGGGTTGCGGCCAATTGTGCAGTAACGCAAACAACGGCTGCATGTCCTTCGTTCGTAATGCCACACAAAGTACGCACCCACTGGATATCCCCCGACCAATTTTTGAACATCATTCAATGTTTTAATTGACGTTCGAATGTGTAACTTCTGGGGGCGAATAACAGTTTCTGTGAGCTTCAATCCTAATATTGCCAGGGACATTGGCGCTGGATTTTTCTGGAGCGATAACCAAGCCCCACTGTTCCAACTGGGTTTTTAACTCTTCTATACTCGCCCGATGTGATCCCTTGAGGCCCTTGCCATTAGAATATCATCCATATAATGGTATATCAAATACTCAGGGTGCTTTTGCCGAAAGGGCTGTAGGCCAGGTCAACGTAACCATTGACAAATTGTCGGGGAATTTTTCATTCCCTGTGGTAAAAACCGTCCACTGGTACCCTCTGAGCAGGGGCCATACGATTTTGCGACGGGATGGTAAGGCAAACTTGTCGCAGTCGTCCTTTGTGCAGAGGTACTGGTTAAAAAAACAGTCCTTTAAGTCTATTACCACCACCTGCCAACCGGCGGGTATCATGGTTGGTGAAGGCAAGCCTGGTTGTAAGGCAACCATTTCTTGTAGCACTGCGTTTACGGCCCTTAGATCTTGCCAATAACCGCCACTTCCCTGATTCTTTTGGATGGTAAAAACTGGAGTATTCCACGGGCTCGTAGAGGGGGACACAAGTGTCCAAGTTGCACCTGTTCACTGACGAGATGTTGTAGCTGTACGAGCTTATCTTATGGCCAGCGGCCATCTGATCCACCCAGACCGGGGTTGAGGTCAGCCACGTTAGCTTCAAGGTCGGTCGAGGCGTGCTCGTGTCAATGGCCGCCACTAAAAAAGGCATCTGTAGAGCGCAGCCCCCATTGTCACAGGACATCTCTCTCCCCGATAAGCAAATATCCCCGGGTAGGACACACGGATGCACTAAGGCCCACCCAGCCCACCCTCCCGTGTCCTGAAATCGGATCATGGCTCGGCTTTTCAAAGTGGGCACCGCACCCCTACTCCCATTACTTGCCCGGAGAGAGGTTCTAAACAGGCCATGGAGTGGGCCAGAATCGCTGGCCTATAATTGTTACATCGGCCCCTGTATCCAACAAAAAGGCATGGGGCCCTGTGTAGTTCCATCTGGACCCTTAAGGATCTACCCGACGCTCTGGTCGCCTTTTCTCAATTGACTCCACAAAGGCTATCTGAGTTTCTCCCGTGGAACCAAAGCTCTGATTCCACGTTCCTTCTTACTAGCAATAGGCACAGCCGCGCGGAATGGCACTAGCTGAGCTATTTTGGTCCCCCCCTTTTTTATTGTTATGGGGGGTGCTAGTGCTCTGACCATTATTCTGATAGGACCAGTATAGTCAGCGTCAATGACGCCAGGCAATACAAAAAGACCTTGACAAGAGGCAGAGGACCGGCCGATCAATAAGGCGCTAAGGTTGTCTCAGCGGCCCCGATTCCACTGAGGGAACAACCTTTACTTGATCGTCCTCAAAAGTAACGTCTATTCCCACGGCCAGATCAACTCCGGCTGACCCTCGTGTCCCGGCAAGCAGCCGTTTGAGGCAACCATCACTCTTGGGGTATTTCGCTGTCCCCGCGCCCCCCCATCTGGGCGCTGTGTCCGGGAGTTTCCCTGGCAGGGGAGTGCCGTCTCTTCTAAACCGTGACCTGCATTCATTTGCCTTTATGCCCAAACTTATCACATCGATCGCACGTTCCTGCAAATCCATCTCTACGGCCTGCTTCCACTCTTTTACGATTGGGACAATTCCGTTTGAAATGTCCATCCTGTCCACAGGCAAAACAACCTGTGCGGGGACTTAGGACCCCTATCCCCTTCCTTCCCTGCTGCAGGGCAGGTCTCAAGGCCGCGCTAGCGCACTTGCATGACTACGAGCCCGTTCTTTTTCCTCCTGCATTCTCGGTATCTTTGAACAGGCTTCTACATAGCGGGTAAGACTGGATCCCGCAGGCAAGGAAGCAATTATTTGCTGACATTGGGAATTAGCATTTTGTAACGCAAGATCTTTACAAACTGCCCTTTTTGGCCTCGGGGTAAGGGTTGGCGCAGCATCTATAGAGGCCTTTAGCCGATCAATGAACTGCATATACGGTTCCCCTACGCCCTGCTTCACTGAGAGTATGGGGGAACCGGCGTTCCTAAACTTTGGTAGCTCCTCCAAAGCGGCGAGGGCCAGCGCCTGTGTTTGTTGCGTCACCCTGGGGTCTAATGCCGCCTGCGTCGGCCCCATCTGCATACTGGCCACTGCCAGTCAGCATGTCAAGGTGGCAAAGCGCAGTGGGTCTCCCGGCGGCCGGTTAACATTGTCTAGCATAGCAACTTCCAACTTGTCCTTCCATTTCTCCCCCTCCACAGCATATACATCGTGGGTGATAAAAACCAATTCAAGTAGAGTTTTGATATCAATGGGCAACAACACCTGTCCCTTAAAGAAGGACCATAGCAGCCTGCCTAGTGGCCTTATTATCCCAACCCATATTGCCCCTGTACCGACCGCTGCAAAATACTGATAATCTTCCAATCAAATGGAGCCCACTGCGCTGTCTCTCCTTGGACCATTACTGGCATGCTTGTAGGGACGACGGTAGCATTGTCCCCTCCTATTCGGGCATTCTCAATAATGCCCCTCCATCGCATTCCTGGACTAAAAGCAGAGGGTCCCTTTGCTGGAGGGGAGGGAGGCGGGGGTGGTACATCGAACGAACCGGTGTTCCACGTCCCTCCCCCACTCTCCGCGTTTTTGGACTGATATTCCGCAGTCCGCCACTCTTATTCCCCGTTTCCACGCCGCTTTTTCCTCCTCCCCCCACTCCACTACCAACCGGCCCCCCCCGCAAGTACTCATCCGCATCCTGCAAAGACATTTCCCCATCCTCCAAAATGCAAGCGGATCCAGTTACGCTGCTTATGCTCAGAAACCCCCGCCCCTCCCTCAAAGGCTCCTCAGCAGACCTTGCTTTCGGCGCCTCCGCTTCACTAAGCGCGACCCTTTTCACTCCCCCCCACTCCATCCAGAAACATCCCCCAAACACCGCCCGCTCCCAAAGTTTTAATTCCAGTAACTATGGATTGTTGCGCTCTCGCTTATAAGCGTCCTTCACCACGGCGTTTTTCGAGCCTCGGTCTAGTCGTTTCATTTCCTCTAGTAGCCCCAGCATTAACTCTTCCTGTCCTTGCAGCATCTGTCGGCAGGTCACTCGCTGGGCAAGTGTTGTCAAGCACTGTCGTACTCCATGGGCTCGTCGCACACCGGGTCCGTGGTGTTTTCTATACCTCCGGGTTTGCTGGCTGCCGGCAGGAGCCACGGGCTGCGCGAGCAGCAGGGGCACTTGGTCGAGGGGACCGTGATTGATATCGTCTTCCTCCTTCCCAAAGCCCTTCTTCCTTTCGTTGCGCTGGCAGGCAGTTAAATCCTCCTCTCCGCTCGTCCTCTGCCCGAGAGGAGGAGGCTCTGGCCAGCCAATGCGATGGCTGCTTCCCCTCTCAGGGTAGCCCACCATAGTTTTGACTCGCCGGTATTTGGGGGCTAAGTGTTTAGTGTCCTTATTGCCGCCCATTTGCACTGACTCCCATAACTCCATGCCCACATTCTTCCAAACTTCAATATCCATATAGCTGGCCTAGGGGTTTTTAGAAGCCCACGACGCCGACACCAACAGTAACAATTGTCTCTATCTCGGCTGCAGTGAGGTCTTCTCCCAGCCTTTTTGCCACCACGGCAGCAAACTTTGTACCGCTGCTTTTTCGAACCGCCGATACGGCGGAACCCATACTGCCACAGTCCCTTAATTTCCAAGGGCGGATCCGCTCCTGCCCTCTCTCGGGCAGCCCGGCTTACCTCAACGCCGGCCGGCAGTATCCACTGCTTTCTTCGGCACGTAGGCGAATCACGTCGGGGTCACCAATTGCCGCCGTCGCCGAGATCTGTGAGTCATGCAGGACGGAACCGACAGAACACACCGATGCGATGCACAGTCGAACATTTATTTTCGCTACAAGCCCGATTTTATAGACAGATCAGTTTAGTTTGCGCAACTAGCTAAACTGTTAATTGGCTAATTCCCCCGGGGCACGAGCTGTCCATGCGACCCGTCTTTGTCTTCTATTGGTTCCTTTTGACTGTTGCCTTTATGTTGCATACATCTTGGAATGTCCCCGTTATCATTCCGTCCTTGATGGTTACTCCAACTTCTTGGCTCCTTTTCAGCTGCCAGCTGTCTCTTCCTTGTGTCCTTCCCAGCCTCGGTACCCGAGATAAAGGTGCAGCCTAAAACTATCTAATGCCCTTGCAATCTCATGAGAAGTAGAGGCTTACACATTCTGTTTAGACAAAGAGGTAGTTATCATGCTCTATACTGATACTCTGTAGCTTCCTAAAGATCAAGGGCAAAGAGGGCTATAGTGTTCAGGCACAGCTGCTACTCTGAGCAATTTAAGGTGATGTCAGAGGCATTGCAGTTTCTTTGGCCTACAATGTTAAAAGTTTCATGTTCTATTAAAAGCTTGAAAGCTCGGTTAGTCAGGACCCGGCAGTCTGCACATGTCTTAATCTTTAGGCCTCAAACCTCATCATTGCAGACCTCTTCCATACCCACTCAACCCCAAGAACATGCTGTCCCTGGAGAGCCACTGTGCTCTCCAGGCAGCTCCAGAGCCCTCTCGTAGAGAATGGGTGTCCTTTATGTCACCTGTGTGAAAGCCCTGGGACATCCCTCAACATCCCACCATCTTACCCGTCACCACACACCAACTGGTGACTCCTAAATCTAGTCCTATATCTATAAAAGGTCACAGACACCAAGCTTTTCATTCCTGACCACGTGGAGGAAGAGGAATATCAGTGGTGCAATTCCTCAAGCCTCTCTGCAGAAAAGGCTGAGCCTGAAAGCACTGTGCCGGGGAGATCTCGTTTTATTACAGAGATGCCATGAGAGAGGCCAGCTCTGAGCCAGTGTCAGATACACTTTTAGAAGGAAAGTACGTGACACAAAGTAGGTACAAGTCTCAGGTGCGGTGACACAAATGTAGGAACATAATAACCATGAACAAGAATAACAACAGCGATAATGATAAATATAATGATTAAAAATAACAAGTAAACAAAAAAATACGGATAGAATCAGATACAGTGGGAGTCATTTGTGGAGAGAGCTGGTCAATTTCCTGCTCTTGAAAAATGTCCATGAAATCAGTTTCCTAATGGCATCCTTGAGCTCCTGGTTCTTCATGCTGTAGATGAGGGGGTTCACTGCTGGAGGCACCACCGAGTACAGCACAGCCACCACCACGTCTAGAAATGGGGAGGAGATGGAGGGGGGCTTCAGGTAGGCAAACGTGCCAGTAGTGACAAACAGGGAGACCACAGCCAGGTGAGGGAGGCACGTGGCAAAGGCTTTGTGGCGTCCCTGCTCAGAGGGGATCCTCAGCACAGCCCTGAAGATCTGCACATAGGACAGCACAATGAAAACAAAACACCCGAATGCTAAACAGACACCAACCATAAGAAGCCCAACTACCCTGAGGTAGTCTGAATGTGAGCAGGAGAGCTTGAGGATGTGGGGGATTTCACAGAAGAACTGGTGCAGGGCATTGCCCCGGCAGAGGGGCAGTGAAAATGTATTGGCCGTGTGCAGCACAGCATTGAGAAACCCACTGCCCCAGGCAGCTGCTGCCGTGCGGACACAAGCTCTGCTGCCCAGGAGGGTCCCGTAGTGCAGGGGTGGCAGAT
>CM030010.1:85806575-85836960 GCA_017639485.1 Pluvialis apricaria
TTATGGCATGCTGCATGTTAATGAGCCCTCTGGTGCCAAGTTCCTGAACTGCAGTTACCGAGAGGGGATTGAACTGGGCTCTGGAGAAGCAAAAGTCAGCCTCCAAGGTTCTGAGGGTGTCAGCGGTCCCCACTGAGCTGACTGTCGTTGAAGCAGAAAGTCAGAGGCACTGCTTACACCTTAAAAATCAAATGTGGAAGCGTCTGTGAAAGCCCTTGATGTGCTTCGTCAAGCAAGATGTTCAAGCGCTGACCCCCCCATACCCTGGGAACGGGGATCCTGTCCCTCACGGGATGCTCAGGGCTCTTCCTGGGAGCAGTGAGATGAGGGGTGGTGATGCCAAGGGCAGGACAGTGGTAGGACAGCTCCCAGGCTCTCTGGAGGGTGGGGGAGGAGGCAACAAACCAGTGTGGCTGTAATGAACTGGAGTCCTCTCAGGGGCTCCGGTGGAAGAGCCCGCAGCCATAGTCGAAAGGACAAGGATTTCAGTTCTGTTAGAGGGTCCCAGCCCCAACAAAGGGCCATTCTCCACCACAGGCTGTCCTACACTTTCCTCTGCCTGTGCCTGTTTCTCTGCAGATTTCAACCACCACCCCTGCTTCCCCACCTCACGCCGACCCCATGCTGGCCCAGGCTTTACTCGTGACTCTCTGTCTTCACTGACTATTTCCTCAAACACAAGGCCATGAGTTTGTGAGGTTTTTGCCAATGGCTGTGAGTTCCCCATAACCTCTGCAGCTTCTTCTAAAGCCCTCCTAATGCTCCTCTGTTGCCAAAGATGGAGCCACAAGAGGGAATCCCACCCCGATCCTTCCAAGCTGTCGGTACTGAAAACTCTGTGCCCATCCATTGCAGCACCCCAAACTGTTTGATTTCTTCTACCACGCCTTTGCAGTGATCTTTTCATTGTCAATGGCAGAGAGCAGGGGGCTGTGTGGCTTGGGAAGCAGGCTCTGCGGGAAAGGCTCTGGTGGTCCTTGGGTTTCACTAGGCAAAACAGGAGCCCCCCAGGCAAAGGAGGCCAACAGCATCCTTTGCTTCTCTTTCATCCCTGAAATTACGAGTTCTTCTCTTTTATTATCATTATACCCTCCCAAAAGAACAGCCTTCCTGTGCTGGTTTGAGGCGAAACAGAACCCCTTTTCTGTTCTGGGGATTTTGCTTTGCAGCCACGTCTCTTCGAACTAACTGAACTCTCTGAAATCAACCGCATATTGTGGAGACACTGTTCAGAGTGATAAAAGCTCATTAGCTGTAATTTATGCCTAAGGCATTGTATGCAGAGAGGCTCTTTCTTATCCTTATTGCTGTAACACCCAAGGCCAAGCTAAGTTTGCTCTTTGCCCCGTTGGAGGGTCAGAGGCAGAAGAGCATAGAGGGGTCACACCTGCGAGAGGAGCAGACAGGACAGGTGACCCATAACTGCCCAACAGGGTATTCCATCCCATCTGCCTCATGCTCAGTATAAAAGCTGAAGGATCAAAGGGTCAGCCCTCTTCCTTCAATGGCCGGCGTCCCAGGAGGACTCTGTCCGTTTGTTCTGCCCTTGACACCAATCCGCACATTCCTGAATCCAGATCTGGAATCCAGTTCCCATCCATTACTGAGTCGAGTCAGGAATTTTCCCCATGCCTGCTGGTCATGTGATCATCAACCTGGGAGGCTTGATCCAGTTTAGTATCTATTTCATTATTTCTTTTTTTATTATTTTAATGTTCATATTTCATTAAAGTAAGTTGAGTTCCTTTCTAAACTCGTAAGTCTCTTGCTCTCTCCCCCTCGTCTCCTTGGAGAGAGAGGTGGGGGGAGAGCATCTGTCGTTTCTTGCAGTGGCCAGTGTGGCCCCAAGCCACGGTAAGAATAAGGAACTGCAGTGTTGGACTGAAGGCAGTCCTTGCTCCTGCACACAGAATTCCATCAACAAATAACTCTGTGTTCATTTAATACTTGGGTGGCTGCCTCAAGGAATTGTCCCACGGCACACCCTTGGGCTGGACTCAAACAGCATTTTGTCTGGGAAGCCATCCGAAGGAACAGCCTCATCCCAACTTCATTCTGTGGTCTGTAAACTGAGGGACAAGCCCTGCAGTCAAAGTGGAAGGTTCGTGTTTGAGGGGGTGGTGACCGCAGTGACCCACCGATGCAGCTTTTGGGTCTGGCTGTTTGGATGCTCCGAACCAACGAACTCTGAAGGGAAGGAAAATCTGGAATTGGAGCTTACAGAGAAACACAGTGAAAATGCTTTTATCCGGTTGGAGCAGCAAAATTTCTGTTAGTGTTTGCCTGTGTAAAGGCAGTAAGGGAAGTGCAGAGCATCAAATACACAGTGCAGCTTGAGTGGTGTGAGTGGAATCGTACAATCACAGACTCATACAATATTTTGGGTTGGAAGGGACCTTGAGGATCACCTAGTTCCAACCCCCGCCCCCGGCCCTGGGCAGCGACACCTCCCACCAGCCCCAAAGTTGCTCCAAGCCCAATCCAACCTGGCTTTGAACAGCTCCAGGGATGGGGGCAGCCACAGGGCAGCAACCTGGGCCAGGGGCTCTACCACCCTCACAGTGAACATTTTTTTCCTAATATCTCATCTAAAACTCCCCTCTTCCAGTTTGAAGCCGTGATCCCCCCCTCATCCCTATCCCTACATGCCCTTGGTAAAAAGTCCCTCTCCAGCTTTCCTGTCGGCCCCCTTCAGATACTGGAAGACAGATATAAGGTCTCCCCAGAGCCTTCTCTTCTCCAGGCTGGATGCTGACGATCCAGGGCCAGGTGCCTGGCTGGGCATCTGTGCCACCCACCACATGTGATGTGCCGTAGTTGGAAGCCACGGGCCGGAGCCCGCAGGTCCCTCTGCAAGCAGAAACTCATGACTGTCCTGCTGGATGGCTTGCTGCGGTTCAGGGCTGAAGGTCAGCCACGTCCCTTCCCCACAAGGCGCTGCATGGACAGCAGGGACAGGGAACCCTGTGGGGCGTGCGTACGTCTGCCTCTCTTTCTGCCTGAGCCCCACAGGCGAGCTGTGCCAGCAGCCCGGGTGCTGGTAGGATCTGAGGCTCCCACATGGGGTTTGGGAAGCTGTGGTGTTGCCACGGGGGACAAGCGGGCACCCTCCAGTGAACCCCATCAGGGTTGCCCAAGCCCCCTCGCAGAACCTCGGGCTGCTTACCCACAGCTGTCCCATGTGCTGTTCACAGCCCAGCACAGGGGCCGGCAGGACGAGGACAGGGAGGACATTCATCACGCCAGTGGTGGCACGTAGCAGCTGCAGGAACCAAGGGCTCGTCACCACCAGTGCAGCAGCCGACGTAGTGCCCACAGTCCTCACGATGCCGGCAGTGCCCTTGTTCCCGGGACTGATGTCACAGGGTCGCTGGTTCCGGGCGCTGGGCACTGTGGCCTCTCGGGGGGAAGGAGGGACAGCCTGGGGGGTTCCAAGCAGGAGGGGAGGCAGAAAGCTGGGATGGGACAGCCCCGACAGACCCCCCGCTGAATGCTCTGCTTGTGGGATGAGGGTGTGCGGGCCCCCGTGCAGGCAGCAGCACCTGGCTCCGAGCACTGCCTGCTGGCAGCTCGCAGGAACAAACCAGCGTGGCGTCATTGCCTCTTTGGGCAGTGCCTGCTGCGACAGGGCAATGGGTAAAGGTAAAAAAGGGTTAGATTTAGAGTATGATGGAAGTCTTTTCCTCCGTTTTACCAGTCTAGAGAAAGGGAGCAGCCAGAAATGGACGGATAATGCACATTACTCCTGGCTACATTGCTGGTGCCATCATGAGCATTATGGCTTTTATGACAATGAAATATGAATATGGCCTGTTAGAGAGGGAAGGGATCCACCTGCCTAGAAGAAGCAAGGGAATCTTTGGCAGCAGGCTGGCCAGCTTGGTCAGGCGGGCTTGAAACTGAAGGACTTGGGGAGTGGGGTCCTAGGGGGCAACGCTCCACACCATCACATCCAACTGGGCAATAAGCCCAGCCAACCAGAGCAGTGACAAACATTCCTTAGCTGACTCCCAAGGGGATATCCAGAGAGCCAACCACCTCCAGGGTGTGTAGGACTGTGATGGATCCTCTTGCTCTCCTCCAGGGAAACCTGCATGCTTGATGACCTCTCTGAAATGCCTGTGCACACGCAGCGTGGGGAATGAACAGGAAGAACCAGAGATCTGTGTGCGGTCACAGGGCCGTCATCTCTTTGCAATTACAGAGGCATGCTGGGATAGCTCGCATGACTGGAATGCTCAGAGTCGCTGCACCCTGTACCTACACCCTGGTGGTGGTGCTCTGAGCACAACCAGCCTCGTGCTTCCCCTGACACATTTTAATATTATTTAGCCTGGGGACAAAGCTCCCCAAACGTAGGCACCCACTGCTGCTCAAGCGCCCTCGTACCAGCTCCCACAGGAGGGAGCACAGACACAGGCTAGCTGATGTCAGTGATGGAGCCACAAACACTCTGCCACTGCCATATCTGCTGCCAATGTGGAGGGGTGGGAGGTGCCGTCGGGGCCAAGGAGGGGAGAGCGGGGGCACAGGGAGCCCCGTCCCGACTCCTCGCTGCCCTCACTCCCGGCCAGCTGCTTTTCCTCTGTGCTCTGTCACGTCTGTAGGTAACGGGTGCCAAGGAGCACCTCTGCGAGGGTCTCAGCACAGCTTGGAAAACACTTTGGCCTCTGCCATGTTACTGTTGGTGCGCAGTTTTTTAAGTTAAATGCATTCTGTGCTAACGCTGGGGTAGGCGTGACAGCAAAAAGACAGCCCCGCCAGCACCGGCTCCCCGGCCTTTCTCCTGCCCTCAAACCCATCCACTCCCTGCAGCCGCCCTCCCGAGGCCGGCCCCAGCCCCCAGCCGCCCTGGGGACGTGGCCAAAGCGCAGCCACAACGGCTGGCTTGGCTCCGGCCACGGCCCTCACCGAGGGCTGCGATGGCAGCACCGGGCAGCGCCTGGCCCTTCTCCCGGTGGTGGCTCCTGGCGATGCGGTGGAGCCTCTTCAGCATCTCCAGGGCAGTCCCAGACCTAAGGGGAAGCAGGGAGGCGTGACTCCTTCTTGTTCCAGAACAGCCCCGCGTGTCACCTCACACTCCTCTCCTGGAGCAGGGAAGGGCCCCACGCCTGCCATGTCTACTCGGGGCAGCGCTCGCTCACCAGGAGATGGCACGCTGTGTCCAGCAGCAGTGGCAAATGGCCTCCGGCACCTGCTTCCACCCCAGCAACGGAGCACAGAGGTGGAGGGAGAGCCTGCCCGCCCTCAAAAGGGAGTCGAGCCCTGGCGTTGCTCCTCGCTGGGACCCTTCCCGGGAAGCCGGTCCAGCTGAACTCTGCCGAGCTCTCCCTTGCAGAGGGGGCTGCCCCAGACACGATGGCCAGGCAGGGAAGGGCACCGGCTGCAGCAGAGGGGCCCCGCTCCCTGGACAGCCCTGACGCCTGCCCTCTCACAGGCACAGCCAGGGGCTCCTCGCTGGCCCTCTCACTCGGCAAAGGCCCGTGGCCAAAGCAAGCCTCAGAGGCCTGAGGCAGCACCACTCCTGACCCTGGTAAGACTGCCCTGGGCAGCATGGGAGAAACCTGCCTGGAAGAGTTGCAGGAACCATCGGCAGAGACACTCGGCAGCTGCGGAGCGGGCAGGAGTGGCACAACGTCTCTGCCGTCAGCACGTGGCTTTCTACGGCTTTGCAAATAAGCTCCAGGGGCTCTTAGGTGTAACACTCTGGGATGAGGATCCTGGAGGTGACGGAGAAGCCTCACCCATGTTTCCTCCACTTCTCTGGTGCAGAGTGATCTATTCCTTGCAGCGGAGGAGGCCAGGGCTGCGTAGAGCAATTCAGAAACCCCATCTGTCAGCTGGTGCTGCGGATGGAAACAGTTGACACGGTTATGATTCAGTGGCAATTCACAATTTATTATTGATTCCAGGCAGGTCGAGAGGTCGAATATTAGCAGCACTTAATCGTTAACCCATTTAAGGATTTACAAGGTGATTTAAGAAAATAATTTAGCAATGACTTAATGACAAAAATAACAAGGCTCTCACTAACTCACTGTGAGGTATCCAAAAACAATACATGGGCACATGAGTACAAACACACACACACACACACCACTGGAGGGGTCGCACGCACCCCTACACCTGAGTTTTTAACTGCCAGGACCAAAGGTCCCTTCGCAACGGGAACTCCAATGAGCCAACGGGTGCCCCTTTTTACACGCGCACAGACAAATGGACAGAAAGTGTTGGGTCCAGAAAAATGTAACACCCACACCCGTAAGAGCTGATGTGTATATTAGAGACACACGGAGAGAGAGGTGGATGAAAGAGAGCCCCGTCTCGAGTTAACATTTCCCTCTTGGAGTTTAGAGCAAATACTCACAGTGCATCGGCCCTCCTCAGTGGGCGATAACTGGGACGCGAGGGGGTGACTCGCCCCGGCCTTCCAGTCCTCGAGGTATCTGCCTGAGCGGTGTCCCGACTCAGGGGAGGCGCTGCCCACAGCCCGCTGCCATCCAGGAGAGCTCGAAGGGGCTCACTGGAATCGCTGCTTATAGGGTCCGAGATAACTGACTTTCGTCAGGTACTTTTCCACTCCGGCCCAACTCGGACAATGGGGTATTCTGAGAAATTCTGAGAAACAGGAGAGAGCCCGTCACAGCTCTGTTCCAGTGCTGCAGAGCAGGAAAGGCTTCTGAGAGCGCTACGTGACGTAGTCGGCCCACGAGACCAGACTGTCCTCTGCTGCTGGAAACGCCCTGGGGAGGTGGCACTCGGTGACCTCTCTCTCCAAGGCATGCCTCCCAAGGTGCCGGGGGGCACGGGACGGGCAGGGCTGGGGAGCGAGAGCAGAGAGTACTTTGCTTCCCCCCTTCCCTCCCCCGGGCGCCGGGCAGGGACTGGAGGGGGAACGCGGCTGACCAAGGCAGGGGAGCGCCCGCTCTCCTCACCCAGCGTTTGGAGAAGCTGGCCCAGGCACAACGCTGCAAGCTCGCGGGATGGCACCAGGGAATCCTGAGCCAGAGGGATGTCTCATGATGGGTGCCGTTCTCTCCCCGAGGCCCTCTCCATCTCCCCGCTTCCCTGAAGGCTCCCCGGTAGCTCCGCACAACCCTCAGCCCCACTGAGCACTCACCCCAACTCTCCGCCCCGGCTCTTCTCAGGCCAATGCTTTCCCTGTCGCCCGAGGGCTACTCACATCGACCACGGCGTTGGAGCAGTGTTGCGTGAAAGGGCAGAACAGTTTGGCAGAAAACAAACCCCCTTGCGTTCTAACACTCCTCACCGAGGTGGGAGGCTAGGTGCGGCTAGGCTTGAATTCTGAGTGATGCCCAATTGGTGTTAAAGGGCAATTGAATTTGGCAGAAAATAAACCCCCTTGCGTTCTAACACTCCTCACCGAGGTGGGAGGCTAGGTGCGGCTAGGTTTAAATTCTGAGTGATGCCCAATCCACCACTATCAGTCCAGTCGCGTTTAATATATATATTAAACTATCACGATTCTGGATACACTAATAGTGGACTGCACCCTCAGTCCAGTCGTGCTCATGAACTACCATGGCCACCTTTATGGTCACGTTCAATGAGAAACCAAAACGACCAGCTACTTAAGCAGCGCAGTTTATTTTAGCAACAGTACATAAGTTCTTATGGATTGCCGGTGATAAATACACTGTCTGCGAAGCACGGGCAAATAAAAGTGTTGTTAGTTATACAAAACGCACGACAAAGTTACATACAGTACAGCCTGGCTATAAATATAGGAAAAAGACTCTCTAGAGAGATTTCTAAGTTTTGAGGAAACACTTGGTATAGTTTAAGTCTTACCCAAAGGCGTCCCTATGGGGGGGAAGAAAGGCTCAGCCCGTCGGCTGGTCCCGGAAGTCGAAGGCAGTTTGGATAGAGTCCTCCTCGACTTGTTCACGATGGTGTCTTCCCTAACATCCCCTCTTTTTTGGGCTATTTTTATACTATTTTTTACCTTCAAGGTGGAGTTTGAGTGACTTTAGTCATAAATACTTTTATTATGATTGGTGTAAAATTCTCTCGCTTCGCATTTCAAGGTATAGTTTATCAAAAATTCAGGGCGCAGACTCAAGGAGGAGTGGTCGCACCTTGGAGGCGGGTAGCCTTTGGGATGGAGGTGTGTTTTGGTATTATAATGACATTATAATGAGCAAAGTTCACACAAAGGACGGCATTTTGTCAAAATTTGACAAACTGTTGGCTCAGGGTAGCCAGTGAGCAGCTTATCAGTTCCATAGGACCATCTCGTTCCCATATCTGCTGATTATCACAGGGCTTGGCCGTGGAATCTCCACCCCACTCCATCCCCGTGTTGCTCGGCGAGCGATATTGCGCAGGGAATCACAGATGTAGTGGATTCTTCGCATACCAGCTGCGGCCGTATTCTACCTTAGGAGCCTTTTTGATTTTAAGCCTTTTTCCTTAATGTGTGAACAATGCTGAATTTTCTGTTATTTTAGTAATTATTCCACATAATCCACCCCGTGACTATAGTCACTCAAGCTCCACGATGTTCAAAGCTGATTGGGAATATCACATATGCTTTTGTGGTGAGGGTTATCAAGTACAAATACATCTTGCGGAGTGGTCAAGTGAGTTAAGCTTTTTACCATAATCCAAAGTCTAACATACAGCATGATTGTCAATATAAAACACAAGATAGTGAGGGTTAGTAAGACAATAACAGGATGAAGTATCTTGTTGAAGATTCTTGTAGCCGTTGGTGACCATCCGAAGAGGGTGTCCCACCATTCGTATTCTCCGGTTTTCTTTACTCTTTCCAACACGCGATGTATTTCTTCTATGTTGTGATGGACAGTGATTAGAGTTTTTTGTCCGTTTTCTCGTACTTGTTCCAACAACTGCTTCAGGTCATCATGCTGTAAGAGTTTTCTTACTAAGGTGAGATTCATCCCGATGGGGGTAGGCAACAACATTTTGTTCAGGGTATAATTAGATTGTAACAGTTGATAAGACGTGACAGGAGTTAAGTAAATGAAGTCGCATCCTATAAGGTGAGTAAAGTTACAGACACAAATATTTGAGTGTTTGCTTGTTTCTACATTAACGCCATCTATAAACATAGAATTACAAGGAGTTCTCATACAAACACATCCTTGTCCAATATATACAAGTCCAGTCTCAGGTTTTTTATCGGGGTGTATTTCAAAATGACAAATGTTCTGTTCTGTGTCGAGGCAAATGTCTTGGGCTTTGATGGTGTTACTCTCACAGATAAACCCTTGTTGTTCTCGCACAATACATGCGTCAACGTCGACAGTTTGCCATTTGCTGCTGTTTTGCTGGGCCCATACTCTATGTTCTATGGGATGGAGTATAGTTCCAGGTTGGCTCACTCCCAGCGCAATGATTGGGTATATGGTATACACCGAAGCATTGCGTATGGTCAAGACAAAAGCTATGGCTGTATTGTCAGTGGGGTCATAAGTGAAATTAACCAAATGCCACCAGGATTGAAACTTCTTTTCAAAGTTAATTGCATTATCCCAGATTATTTTCCGAATTTCAGTAGGTAAGGTACCTTCCTCACCTTCTCGTATAATCGCAGCTGCCATTGATTGCATCCACAGCTGAGCTTGGACACAACTAAGGGCTAGAGAAACATTATTTTGGGCTACATCAAGCGCATTTGTAATTAGCTGGTGATCTTTTTCATTTAGTACTTCCCACTGAGGCAACACATCTGATAGGAGCCATTGGCTAGTTCCCAGAGCTGAAAGAGAAGACTGCACAGGGTATTTTAATCCATTCAGGTCACTGGTCACTGTGGCCAATTTGTTGGCAAGTACTTCTGCATCTATGCTGTTTAGGACTCCCAGTCCTGTTCCCAAGGCACCACTCACATCTCGCTTTGATCGTTTTGGAGAGGTGAGGGTTCGTTGATGTAACCATGCTGACCATCCTGCGTAAGATGTACCCAGGAATGGTGAACAGGTAGGTTTAATTGCAGAGACATTAATTTGCATTGACAATTCTACACGCTTGAGCGAGTATGACGGATTAAACAGTACTTGTTGTTGACCAGTATTTTTAATTATGTAAGGGCCGGTGTTGTAGATGTAAGGGGTCAGACTAATGGGTGTTTGGGTAGGTACACTTGTAAAAGGTTGTTGGGGCACAGGTTCGGTGCTTTCCTCAACAGGTTTGGATACAATTGTATCAATCATAAATTCAAATAACAATTGTGTATCTCTATAGCCCCAAAGACAGTACACTATTATAGGCTTGGTAAAAGTGAAATTGTGCCAGCAATCTGAATTTGGCTCTATAATTTTGTAACATTCAGTATTGTCTTTTTCTGGTTTGGTAGAATCTGCATGGATTGTTTTGATTTCAGTTGGTCTGTGGTGGGTAGACCCGTTGATTACTCGGCAACTAATTTGTATTTCTTTTTTGGGGGTGGCTTCAATTTTAGCCATTTGGAGTGAGTCTTTCCAACTCCATTTATCTTCGGAGTACACTTCCCTTCCTTGTATGACTAGGGTAGAGAGATTTAGATCTTTTTTGTTTTGTGGTGTTCCAGTGCTTGCAGTGTATTTAGACAATGCATGTTTCCAAGGGTCATTATCAAAGACTGTGGTGTAAGGGGGCAGATTTTTAAGTCTGCTTGATGAGAGTTCAGGGCGGTCACTATCAGGGATTGTAGACAGCAGGGATGGAACCAGGCTAGGTGTTGTTGGATTAGGTTCAACTACGTCTATTTTGAATTCGAATAACAGTGCTGTTTTATGCTGTTGCCATCGACAAGTTACAAAGGTGGGTTCTTTGAGAGTAAAATTATGCCAACAATCTCGCTCGTCGGTGGCACAGTGTTTTGTGGTCATTGTGCGTGAATCTTTAGGGTGAAACGTTTCTATTTTTGTGGCCTTTTCTTGGTTCGAACCATTGATCAGTCTACATCCCACTTGGATCTCTTCCCCTGCTTTACCTTTTAGGGTTGGGTACCAACTGTTCCAGATCCACTCATTTTTTGAAAACGTCTCGTTGTTATGAATAACTACAGTGGCCAGATTCAATTTTCCTTTTCTTGTTCCTACTATCGCATTGTGTTTAATAAAAGCTTGAGACCATGGCCACTCTGGATCTTTTTGGCTACAAACAACAGAGGATAAAAGGGCAAAACAGAGTAACATTAATTCTATTTGTTGGTTCATTGTTTTAGAACTTGGGCTTCTAAATAGCCATATACAATAAAAACAATATTACTGCCAGAATCAGTATCAGAATTTCTTGGAGGCACTCAGGATTAGCATAGGTCGATCGGCTACAAATTAAAGGAAGTTGTATTAGGATTAAGGTGAAACACTACATCATTAATTCAACTTGATCGCTATTTAAATGTACAATGATTCAGCAGCATCTCGAGTGCAATTCACTAATTGCGCTTTATCTTCAGTAGTCTTGTAATTTGTCTGTTCACGTGCAGTTCATTTAAGGTTCCTGTAAAACACAGAAAGAAAAAATCTGCTCGGTCTTTATTCGACCGACGGGGTTAGAGAGAGGGTGAGATCCACCGGGTACTAATTTGGTGTTTCTTTCCTGAACAGTCTTTGGCTTCCCAGGCATAAGGATTTTTGGGGGTAACTAGTACCATTGGTACTGTTCCAATTTGAGGCATTTTTACTAGCACAGGTTGTCCAGGGTGAAATCTTTCTGAGTATATTCTTGAGTCATTGAGAGCTTTAGGGGGAATGATATTAGCAGATACACAGAAAGCTTTCATCTTAGGACAGCCATCTCCACTCCATCTGTTATTTAATTGATAGATGGCATTGTCTATTCGCAAATGCCAACCAGGTTCGTGAGTTTTTGCAAAACGCTTAACTAATCCATTGGTGCGTTCAACAATGCCATTAGCTTGAGGGTAGTAGGGAGTATGAAATACCCACCGTATCCCTTCTTCTTTAGCCCATTCTTGTACTACTGTAGCAGTAAAATGTGAACCGTTATCGCTTTGAATTTCTTCTGGGAGGGGAAGCGTACTGAACCATCCCTGTAGGCCTTTCACTGTGTTTTCTCCAGTAGCTGATGCAAAGTCGGTAGCCATAGTGAGGCCAGAAATAACTTCCACACCCACCAAGACGTATTTTTTCCCGCCCGATGGTCGTAATGGGCCGATATAATCGATCTGCCAAGAGTGCCACAATGTTTTCTTGTCTCTAATGTGTAAGGGAGGTGCTTTGCTTGGATGGTCTCTGTTAAGTCGTAGACGACATTGTGAACAAGCAGTTACTATCTGTTCACATAGTTTAACTGATACGGGCCATCCTCGGGCTAGACCTTCTCGATATAGGTCAGCCCGGCCAGTGTGACCACGCTTAACATGTAACCATTCAAGTAAGCGTTCCCATTCTTGACTATCATTTACAACATCAATTTGTTGCAGCCGTGTGAGGCTATCTACTTGTTGATTGAACTGAGCAGTGATCGAGTTCGAACGATCGTGGCCTTTAACCCAACCAATGTGCAATGCTCTTTCCTTTCCTATCTCTAACAGTTGCTTCCAACTACTGGTTTCCCAAACTGGGACTCTGTTTACTTGCCAATCATTAGCTGCCCAGTGACTTATCCACTCGGTGGCTCCTTTAAAAACAGCATATGAGTCAGTGTAAATGTAACTAGCCCCGTGTTGTGCAGCTAGTAAGACAGCTCTGAGCTCTCCTACTTGAGCACTACCTTCACCTGTCTCAGTTGTTCTTTTTCCTGTTGCTACTTCTAATGCTACGGCTTTGTATTTCCACTTATTGTTTTCTCGGTGAGACGATGCATCTGTAAACCACACTCCGGTAAGATCGCTGCCTTCTTTTAGGGAAGGGGCTTCTCGGATCGGAGATGGTTTGTTTGGTGAAGATTGGAACAATAGAGCACCATCTATGTCTTTTTGCAGCTTGGATATTTTAACGCTGCCTTCAGTGATTGGCATGATTTCATTAATGCCCTCTAGATAAGCATACCACTTTCGAACTGTGGGTTTTTGGGCGATGCCGGCTGGTGGTGCTGTTCCTTTACGGACTACATCTAGGAGGCGAAAAGGTCCTCGAATGATTACACTCTGTTCTCTCCTAATTTGCTCTGCTCGTTTCAGTGCTCGCACTAGGGACAGTAAACCCTTTTCGAGGTCTGAATATCTGTTTTCAGTATCATTAAAGGAATGGGAACTGAATTCAAGTGGTCTTTCAGGCCCTGCGGGTCCTTTCTGCCATAAGTTGCAGTGGGAACCATGCTCGCTAAACCCCCATTCTACATGAATAGGGTCAGTTGGATGTATGGGGCCAAGTTGTTGGAATAGTCTTAACTCCTTTATTAGCAATTCTAGAGCGTCAGTATGTCGGTCAGTCCATTCCCAGGATTTTCCCTTCTTGAGCAAGTTGTAAAGGGGGCGAGCAATAATAGAAAAACCAGGGATGTGTTTACGCCAATAACTTAAAGTTCCTAGAACTTGCTGTAGCTCTTTTACACTAGATGGGTTTTGTCCATGTTCTATTTTTTCTAGGGTATCTCTAGGGACTGAGGCAGCTCCTTTGATCCACCAGACTCCCAGAAATTTAGCTTCCTGGGCAGGTCCTTGACATTTTGCGTCTGGGATTTCTAACCCTAAATCGAGTAATGTTTTCCGGATATTCTCCATCATATCTTTTACACTCTTTTGGTCTTCTCCCCCTATTAAGATGTCATCAATATATTGGTATACTGTGCATCCCTGTAAAACAGGGACTTTTGCCAGGACTTTAGCTAAAGCATTGTGAGCAATGGTGGGAGAATGTTTATATCCTTGTGGGAGCCGGTTAAAAGTATATTGCACTCCTTTCCACGTGAAAGCGAATTGTGCTTTGTCTTGTTCAAGGAGGGGAATCATGAAAAACATGTCTTTAACATCTAAGGCAGCCATCCAAGAATGGGCAGCTCCCTGTATCATTGTCACAATTTCAGCAATGTTCGGTACTGCAGAGGCTAGGGGTGCAGTATTGGCGTTTAACTTTCGGTAATCTACTGTAAAACGCCATTGCCCGGTTGGTTTCTTTACTGGCCACACCGGTGAGTTATAAGGTGAGTGAGTCCTTTTGATTATGTTTCTTTTTTCTAATTCTGACACCACCCCATCAACTCCTGCAAGCGCAGCTGCAGGCAGTGGGTATTGCCAAACATTGGTGATTTTAGAGGGAGGCAAAGGTATGGAGGTTTCTAATAGACTCACTTTCACGGTGCCCAATCCTTTTTCATGTCCCGCAAAACTCCACACTGTTCCGTCTGGGAATTTCCACATCCGCCCACGCAACACATCAAACCCTAAGAGGTTAGTATGCGAGGCACCTACAAGCACTTCTGTTCTGGTTAGCCGCTGTTCCCCCGGCAACCAAAGATTAATTTTTGCCGTGGGGCATGTTTTTACTACACCATCAATTCCTGTAAAGTTGACTTTACGCCTGGTGGGATTTATACCTAAAAGTTGTGCCGTTTCATTAGTAATTGCAGACATTTGAGCTCCGGTATCAATAATAAAGTTTACTAACATCTTTCGGGGTCCAACAGGAATGGCAATAATAGGTTCAGAGTTTTCATGAGAGAGCCATTGAATCGCTAGTACTTGCCGGGCAGGGGGGCTCACTGCCCTCCCCGGGGATAGAAGTTTTTTGGCTGGGACTCTCGCCATTCTGTTAAGTTATGATCTGGTGCAGAAGGCACGACTTTCTCACGGCTTGGGGGCTCTCTGATCGGACTTTTTTCCCCAGCCGAATTTTTTTTTTTAGTTAGAGACTGGACTAGTGTACGGAGATCTTCTGTAGGGGTACCATGTAAAAATTGCCGGGGTACCCCCGGATCTAGGGCTTTACGCCACAACTCGCCTCGATCTTTATCAGGCTTAAACCTTCCACCCGATTTAGGGTTCTGAGCAGGAGTTTGAACTTGACGAACCCTTCGGGGGTGATCAGCGGTTTTTTCACTAGTTAGGCTGGCCCAGCCCATTTGGCGCCCATATTTATCTATTTCCTGAGCATAGTCATTCCAGGTGGGTATGTAATAACGCTGGGCTCGCCTACGACTGTTTTGAGAACCTCGTATCCGTTCTTGAGTGGTGACAACAAATGGCTTTAGGCAATCTGGAAGACCACGGATGAGAGGGGCTAATCGTTCCGGGTCGATTGGGGCTAACATAGGGGATTTTCGAAAATCTTCTCGGTCGTACATGGCTTGCAGACAAGCTGCTTTTCGTACAGCCGCAGACAGATCAGAGTAGCCTGTAGCTCTGATCTCTAATGGCTCCCCCCTCTCTCGGGGATCCATACCACCTGCCCAATAGGCTGCCCGAGCAGTTAGGGAATAATTATGATCTCCGGGCATGGTGGTTAGAAACACTCCCGGTCCCCAAGAGTCTCCTGCTTCTTCTTCATTCAACATAATTCTATCTCCTCCTTCAGAAGAGACTCTCCACACGTACTCAACAGCTGACTCCCCTGGCCGCCTCGAGTATTTCTCTCTTATTTTCGCTAACTCTGTAGGTGTCCACGGGACCGTGCGCACAGTGGTACTAACTTCATCATCATCGTCCACTGCGGTTTCCGTTTTAACTAGGGGTCGTAGAGGATAGACTCGGGAATTGGAAGCAAAAGTCTCTTCTGCTTCTTCTTCCTCATCACCCTCACTGTTTGACTCAAAATCCCCAGCCTGAGTTTCAGAATTTGAACACATTAACTTACGAATCTGTTGGACTTGGGCTGAATGTTGTGTTTTATCTAAGAGTTCATTCGCCCGTTCCAAAAACATTTTAAGTTGAAGATTTTCACTCACGAGCTTATCAACTTGAGCTCTTAGTTTTTCTCCTGTCTCCTTTTGAAAAGTTAATGATGACTTCAACACTTCATTTTCTGATTTCAGAGTTGCATATTCTACAGCAGAAATCAAGTTAGGAGCAGGGGTTTCTTTAGCTTCTTGTTGTGCACAACATAAACAGGCGCCTAACACTGCACAAATCACACCTTTGCCTTTCCCTGACCTGAGCTTTAGTGAAGCTTGACACTCTTTAATACGTTCTACCACTTTCTCTTCATCCTTCCAAAATTTTTGGGCCCACTCCTTCCCAACCTGGGAAGGGGCACAATCGTATTTTTGCAGCAGTTTATCCATGGCAATCCTGCTGACTACGCCAATTTTTTACTGTTGCGTGAAAGGGCAGAACAGTTTGGCAGAAAACAAACCCCCTTGCGTTCTAACACTCCTCACCGAGGTGGGAGGCTAGGTGCGGCTAGGCTTGAATTCTGAGTGATGCCCAATTGGTGTTAAAGGGCGATTGAATTTGGCAGAAAATAAACCCCCTTGCATTCTAACACTCCTCACCGAGGTGGGAGGCTAGGTGCGGCTAGGTTTAAATTCTGAGTGATGCCCAATCCACCACTATCAGTCCAGCCGCGTTTAATATATATATATTAAACTATCACGATTCTGGATACACTAATAGTGGACTGCACCCTCAGTCCAGTCGTGCTCATGAACTACCACGGCCACCTTTATGGTCGCGTTCAATGAGAAAGCAAACGACCAGCTACTTAAGCAGCGCAGTTTATTTTAGCAACAGTACATAAGTTCTTATGGATTGCCGGTGATAAATACACTGTCTGCGAAGCACGGGCAAATAAAAGTGTTGTTAGTTATACAAAACGCGCGACAAAGTTACATACAGTACAGCCTGGCTATAAACATAGGAAAAAGACTCTCTAGAGAGATTTGTAAGTTTTGAGGAAACACTTGGTATAGTTTAAGTCTTACCCAAAGGCGTCCCTATGCGGGGGAAGAAAGGCTCAGCCCGTCGGCTGGTCCTGGAAGTCGAAGGCAGTTTGATAGAGTCCTCCTCAACTTGTTCACGATGGTGTCTTCCCTAATATTCCCCCTTTTTTGGGCTATTTTTATACTATTTTTTGCCTTCAAGGTGGAGTTTGAGTGACTTTAGTCATAAATACTTTTATTATGATTGGTGTAAAATTCTCTCGCTTCGCATTTAAAGGTATAGTTTATCAAAAATTCAGGGCGCAGACTCAAGGAGGAGTGGTCGCACCTTGGAGGTGGGTAGCCTTTGGGATGGAGGTGTGTTTAGGTATTATAATGACATTATAATGAGCAAAGTTCACACAAAGGACGGCATTTTGTCAAAATTTGACAAACTGTTGGCTCAGGGTAGCCAGTGAGCAGCTTATCAGTTCCATAGGACCATCTCGTTCCCATATCTGCTGATTATCACAGGGCTTGGCCGTGGAATCTCCACCCCACTCCATCCCCGTGTTGCTCGGCGAGCGATATTGCGCAGGGAATCACAGATGTAGTGAATTCTTCGCATACCAGCTGCGGCTGTATTCTACCTTAGGAGCCTTTTTGATTTTAAGCCTTTTTCCTTAATGTGTGAACAATGCTGAATTTTCTGTTATTTTAGTAATTATTCCACACTTGTAGGCCGCAAACCTTGGGAGGACAAAGAGGGTAACAGCAAACTGCCAACAGAATGCTGACTGGTGAGCCATACCCAGATACAATGTAACAAGCTGTGGAATGAAGGCTTAACTGCTGATTGTGGAAACTTACTTAAAGTGTCCCGTGTTTGTTCCGAACCAATCAGGGGTTGCTGAATAGGCAGTGTTTAGCTTTAAGAACCAATCTGTTTGAAACACGCAGCTAATGAAAACATATATAAAGGCATAATTGTGTACAATACCTCGACATGTTGCTTGCATCAAGCTGTGTCCCGTCTCTCAATCGCGGCAGTCAACCACCGGAACAGGGAAGGTGGTTTATGCCCCAAGTGTCTCCGTGTTGGACAATGCCCTTAAGAACACGCTTTACCTTGTGGTCAGCCCTGCAGTTTGGGTTCTGGGCTTTCTCTTCTCTTCTCTTCTCCTCCTCCTGTGGAGCAGAATAACTCCGCGTGGCCCCGAGAGCCGGGGGCGGTGCAGCCGCTCCAGGGGACAGGAGTTCTGGGTGCGGGACGACGCTCGGGGCAGTCAGTGTGCGAGGGCAGACGCTGAGCAGCAGCGGCGCCCGGAGCTGCGCCGTGCCGTGCTGACGCCAACGGGGCTGCGGCCTCCCGGGGTCCGGAGCGGCTCCCACCGCCCCGGCAGCATCCCTGGGACTGCCCTGAGGAAGGGGCTCGGCCCCCCGACCCCCCGGCGCTGGGGGTGCCCCGACGGGGACATCCCCCTCACCTTCTGTGAGCCGGACCCGGAGACGGGCGGCCGTTTCCCGTAGGCACCGTTGGCTGCATTGGCCCCAGGTTGTAGAGCTCGGGTGGGAAACGGGCAATAAAGAGAGACGAAGTTTCCAGGCACTTTCTGGCCACTGCAGTGATTTATTCCCCTCCCCGGCCCTTTGTGGTCTTGCGGCCGCCCAAGGTGCAGCCGGAGAAGGGGAGGAGGGTGATTTTGCTGCGACGGCGAGGCAAAGCCGAGCTGCGGAGCTGAGCACGGTGGGAGCCGAGGACGGCGGCGTTGTGGCGAGGCTTTGGAGGACTCTGCGTGACCCTGTCCCCGCCAGAGGGGACGCTGGCCATGTTCCGGACGAAGGCCTTGCGACCCGTGTTGTGCGTGTGTGCGTGTCCCCCCGGCCACGAGGTCTGTCCTTGTCCCGGGGGTTCCGTGCTGCTTTCTGCGTGGGGCCGTGTGCGTGAGTCCTGCAGGGCCCCCTCTGTGCTGGCTCCCCCCACCAAAGTGCGGCCGCCCCTGGGGAACGGGACAGGGGAATTGTCCCCCCGCCATTGCCTTCCCCGCTGGCCGTGGCCCGTCCCTGGGGGCGGCTCGGTGCCCTTCGGGGGCCGCCGGCTCCCATGTGGGGCTCAGTGGGGCTTTGGCACCTATTGGGCGCCGTTTGCCGGTGCCCCCCGCTCTCCCTCCCCCTCCCACACAGGCACAGAGCGATTCTGGAGAAACAGCTTTTAATGGAAAACACGAGAGAAAACACAAGAGAAAAGCGAAAAAGTCCTATCGAAGCTACTCTGAACCCTCCCACCCCCCACCCCACTCCCCCAAATACACTCCCCTCTCTGCAGCCCCCAAATACGCCCCCCTCTGCCCCCCCTCATCATCGCCATTCCTCCATGCGGGGGCTCTCATCCCCCCCTGCCACTCCCGGGCTGGCTGCCAGAGCCCTGCGCTTGCTGGGTGGCGTTGACGTGGGGCTCATCCCCCGCTTCTTGCCCCGCTGCTCCGCCACGGCAGGCTGGGACGGTGGCAGCTCCGTCCCCGCGTCCTCCCACGGCTCCTGGGGCTCCATCACCAAGAGGATCTCTTCAAGCCCCTGCACGGCGGCAAAGGTCTAGCTGAGGCTGTAGTTGAGCGTGAGGAGCTCCTCTGGCAGAGCGAGTGAGGCGAAGTCGCAGAGGGGGACGGCTGCGTCGGTGCCACCGGGGTCCCCGGGCACAGGGACGCTGCCAGGCCTGTTCTGACTGACCCCCACCATTGCCGAGGAGCAATCGAAGAGCCAAAAGGTCTCTTCAAGAGGCACCTGCTCGGGCACCGCGAAGTCTCTGGCCGGGTCCCCAGGAGCTTGGTCGCGGGGGACAGCAGAGGGGCTGAGGGAGACATCGCTGCCTGAGGGGCTGTTGCTGCCCGGGGGTGTCCCCAAGGGGCTGTCGCTTCCGGAGGAGCTGTCGCTGCCTGAGGGTGTCTCCAAGGGGCTGTCGCTGCCCGAGGAGCTGTCGCTGCGTGGGGGTGTCCCCAAGGGGCTGTAGATGCCGCTGTAGACCTGAGCGCTGCAAGGGCCTCTTGCGGGTAGGAGCCAAGTTACACAGGAAAACTGGTGAGCCCGAGTTCACGAGCAAACGCACCTCACCTTCCTGTTGTAGCTTTTTAACCTTGTGTCACGCCGCTGAGAAAAGCTGGCTACGAAACTGCTAAATGCAGCATGCCAAACGCTGTCAACCTGTAAAATCCCCCTGGGCAGCTGCTGTACACACTCATCCCCGCGCAGCCAGGCTCTGCCATCTCCCTGGCTTAAAAGAAACATCAATTTTCCCCTGCAGAACACAGAGCTGGATTCAAGCCCTATTCCTGCCTCTCTCCTCTCACTCATTCTAACACAGCTTTTCTCCCGCTTCCTTCGTAGCCACGTGCCTAAGGCTACAGCCCCTTGGGGTCAGCCAGCTCAAGGCTCTCCTGAAGCCACGGCAAATTTCACCGGCTTCCACCAGAGCACGGCAAGGAGTCAGGACTGTCGCTGCTGATGACGGTACCTCCTTTTCCCTTAAAACAAGCTGCCTCACTGCTAAAGCCTGTTTCACGTGGAGATCAGCCCCGTGGCACGCCACATTAGAAACACCGAGGGATCCTGAGCAGCCAGCAAGGACAGACACTAGTGGGACACCTAGCTTTAGCAGCCCTGTGCTCCAAGACACCACGTTGTCTGTACAAGCAAGGAGCCAGCGTCCCATTTTTCCGCCCACTAGAAAAGCTGTCCCGCTGAGCAACACAGAGCAGAAGAACGAGTGAGGAATGGAAAAAACCTTTCTGATCCTACAGCATTTGCAGCTCAAGCATTTCCTAGGCATAGTGACTACCGTTCTTTGGCTCACTCGTGTTTTCTTGGCGAGCACGAGGCAGCAAACACCTCCAGAGTGACTGCTTGCTTTAGGCAGTGGTGGTAACTGCCCAGACCTTGTAGCAGAGCACTCTAAGAACAGCTTGTTTCTTCCTCCCCTACTTCTCTTTCCAAAAGTCCCCATAGCATCAATGAAACATACCTGCTTTCTGCTCTTGGTTCACTTGGAAAGGCGAGCCCAGGAGGGAGGTAATAGCCAGGCTGTGTGGGGGCCGAGCGTGTTCCGGGAGGCCAAGACAAAGAAGGAACCGAGGGATTGAAAAGTGCTGGGAGGTGGAACTACACTGGAGGGGAGTGAAAACTCTCTGCCAGAGTGGACAGACACCTGAACAGTGGTTATCTGAAAGAAGGGGAGACAAATTCCCGGTTAAGAGTCCCACGGGACACTAGAATTCACCAGAAGGAGAAACTCCTTGCTGCCCATGAACACCACACATGTATGTCATAGTCCCAGGTGGCATTTAGCTCCCCTGATGCCCAAACCTACGAGTAGGAGCTTCAGAGTGCAGAGCACGGCCTTTGAGGAGGTGGAGGCTGGACACAACGCTCTTCGTGGGTAACGAAGAGCTCTCTGAGGCAGGGCCTCCCAGGCTCGCCTGATAGCTAACGGAGTGGAGGAGATGTTCACCCGATTTATTATAGCCGGTCACGTAGAAGAGAGGAGGATTCAAACACAGGCCCCTGGCAGCGCCCTGTCCCTGCCCACTGCCCCACTCGTGGTCCAATGGCCCCACCGCGCTGGAACCGCGCGGGCCGGCTGTGTTGAGGGGTGGGGAGACATCCCTCTGGCACAGCACCCTGCCAGCCCTCGGGGCTCTGGCCCTGTCAGCTCCCCTGATTTGGTGGCCTCCCCCAGCGCCGGGGCCCTGCCAGCCCCAGCCGTGCCCCACACCGGCTCTCCCCAAATCCCCTGCCCTCTCCACAGCCCCCCAAAGCAGCCCACTCTGGGCTGTCCCCATGGCCGGGCCCGCCACAGGGTGCTGCAGAGCTCTGGCTGCTCACCCCACAGCCACAGCCCCCCGCAAGGGCACAGCAGCTGCTGGGAAACAAAGACCCTTACAAAGGCCCTTAAGAGGAATCTTTGGAGCTTAAAAAAACAGCTTGGAACTCAAAAATGAGGGTTTCGGACACGAAAATGGAGGGTTTCCACCAAAAAAGGAGGTATCCGACCCCAGAATCAACCCTTTGGACTCTCAACAGTGGGATTTGGGGGCAAAAATTGAGGCTTTCAGCCCTAAAAGAGGGTTAGGCACAAGAAAAGGAGACTTTGCACCCTCAAGACGCAGCTCGGACCCTTAAAATAATTGCCTGGATCCTAAAAATGAGGCTTTGGAGCCTGAAAATGACGCTTTGGACACTGCACAAGAGGATTTGGACACTAAAAAGGACCCTTTAGACCATTAAAAGGAGGGTTTGGACCATAAAACGAGCCTTTGGACTATAAAAATGAGGTTTTGGACCATAAAAATGAGGCTTTGGAGCCTCCATCGAGGTTGGGAAGCCCAAAGTGGGACTCGGGAAAGGAAAAAAATGAGGGTTTGGACACTCCAAACGTGGCTTTGGCCCCTCAAATGAGGCTCTCGGCCCTCAAAATGAGGGATTAGAGCCCCAGAATAAAGGCTGTGGGTAACAAAAGACAAGTTGGGACCGTATAACGAAGGAGTTTGGCCTCAAAAATGAGGCTGTGGCCCCACAAAATGGGGTTTTGGACATGAAATTAAAGGTTAGAACCATGAAATGAGGGCTTTTTGCCCACAAATGATTCCTTGGTACCTAAAATGAAGGCTTTGCCCCCCAAAAATGGGGCTTTGGAGGCTCAAAACGCAGTTTTGCGCCCTCCAAATTGTGGCCTGAACCCTAAAAAGGCAGCTTTGGTGCCGGAAAAGGAGGTTTCAGAAGCTCCAGAGGAGAATGTGGAAGCTCAGAATAAGGGTTGGGGGCGAAAAATGAGCTGTTGGACCCCATAAATGAGACTTCGGACTCTAAAAATGAGGCTTTGTACCTTCAAAATCAGACTTTGGCATTCAAAGTGACGCTCCGGGCCCCCCCGTCCCCCCCCGCTCACCTTCACGCGCTCCAGCTGCCTCACGACACGCTCCCTCCGGCACCGCGGGCCCGGCCCGATCCAACACCCGCCCGCCGGGCCCCGCTCCCCCCCCCGCACCGCCGCGCTCCCCCTTCGAGCTGGGCGCCCTTTTCCCCCGGACACTTCCGCTTCCGCTTCCGGAGCTCCCGCGCCGCGCGCCCATTGGCCGCCGCCCCGCACACCGCGCCTCTCTCATTGGCCCACCGCCACCCTCAATCTCCCCCCTGCGCCCTTCCCCCGGCGAGGCGCCCCGACCAATCGGAGCGGGGGCATGGCGGGGGCAGGCGGGGGCATGGTCGGAGCGGGCAATCCCATTGATGAAGCACAGGGCTGGGGGAAACCCCATTGCTGAACGGCCACGGAGGAGGCGGGAAACGTCCCGGCAGTGAGGTGGTGGCCACAGGGCCAGGGCCCTGTCTCGGGGTCCATACTGGGAGCACTGGGGCCTCTACTCGGAGCGCCCTCGGTGCGCTGGGAGCCTATACTGGGAGCCCCAGGCTCATACTGGGGCGGTACGCAGGCAGCTGCAGCCTAGGCTGGCATCATACTGTGAGCACCGGTGCTGTACTGGGAGCACTGGGCCCATACTGGGAGTGTGGCGGCCCATAACGAGGATTGTACTCAAAACGCTGTGGCTCAGGCTGGCGTCATACTGGGAGCACTGGTGCTACACCAGGAGCGTTTGGTCCCATACTGGGATCATGCTGAGAGAGCAGTGACACAGACTGCTGTCGTACTGGCAGCGTACTGGGGGCACTGAGCCCATACTGGGCTCGTGCTTGAAGATTTGCAGCTCAGCCTGGCCTCGTACTGGTGCGCTCAAGGGCTGGGGGGGTCCCCGTCGCCCCCCCCGCACCAGCAGCACCGGCCCCAGCCCCTCCGTCAGCACCTCCACGAACTCCAGGTTTTAATGGAAAACACAACAGAAAAGCAAAAAAGTCCTATCGAAGCTACTCTGAACCCTCCCAACCCCCACCCCATTCCCCCAAATACACTCCCCTCTGCCCCCCCCCATACACCCCCCAATACACCCCTCAAATACACTCCTCTCTGCACCCACCCCCCCACCCCCAAATACACTCCCCTCTCTTCAGCCCCCAAATACGCCCCCCTCCGCCCCCCTCATCATCGCCATTCCTCCATGCGGGGGCTCTCATCCCCCCGTGCCACCCCCGGGCTGGCTGCCAGAGCCCTGCGCTTGCTGGGTGGCGTTGACGTGGGGCTCATCCCCCGCTTCTTGCCCCGCTGCTCCGCCACAGCAGGCTGGGACGGTGGCAGCTCCGTCCCCGCGTCCTCCCACGGCTGCTGGGGCTCCATCGCCAAGAGGATCTCTTCGAGGGTCTGCACGGCAGTGATGGTCTCGTCAAGGCTGTTGTCCAAGGAGAGTCCTCAAAGGCCTCCAGAGGAGGGCAGCCTCGGCAGGGCTCGAAGACATCCTCTGAGGAGCGGCTGAGCACTCTGGGTTGGTCTCGTCTGGAGAGGAGGAGGCTGAGGGACGAGCTCATGGCTCCCTGCAGCTTCCCGAGGAGGGCACGTGGAGAGGGAGGTGCTGAGCTCTTCTCCCTGGGATCCAGGGACAGGACGCGTGGGAACGGTTCACAGCTGCGCCGGGGGAGGTTCAGGCTGGACATGAGGAAGCATTTCCGTACCAAGAGGGTGGTCAACTGTGGGACAAGGCCTGAAAGGCAAGACTCCAAGGCCTGTGCAATCGATAAACGCGGATGTGCTGGAACTTGTAGGCCGCAAACCTTGGGAGGACATAGAGGGTAACAGAAAACTGCCAACAGAATGCTGACTGGTGAGCCATACCCAGATACAATGTAACAAGCTGTGGAATGAAGGCTTAACTGCTGATTGTGGAAACTTACTTAAAGTGTCCCGTGTTTGTTCCGAACCAATCAGGGGTTGCTGAATAGGCAGTGTTTAGCTTTAAGAACCAATCTGTTTGAAACACGCAGCTAATGAAAACATATATAAAGGCATAATTGTGTACAATACCTCGACATGTTGCTTGCATCAAGCTGTGTCCCGTCTCTCAATCGCGGCAGTCAACCACCGGAACAGGGAAGGTGGTTTATGCCCCAAGTGTCTCCGTGTTGGACAATGCCCTTAAGAACACGCTTTACCTTGTGGTCAGCCCTGCAGTTTGGGTTCTGGGCTTTCTCTTTTCTTCTCTTCTCCTCCTCCTGTGGAGCAGAATAACTCCGCGTGGCCCCGAGAGCCGGGGGCGGTGCAGCCGCTCCAGGGGACAGGAGTTCTGGGTGCGGGACGACGCTCGGGGCAGTCAGTGTGCGAGGGCAGATGCTGAGCAGCAGCGGCGCCAGGAGCTGCGCCGTGCCGTGCTGACGCCAACGGGGCTGTGGCCTCCCGGGGTCCGGAGCGGCTCCCACCGCCCCGGCAGCATCCCTGGGACTGCCCTGAGGAAGGGGCTCGGCCCACCGACCCCCGGCGCTGGGGGTGCCCCGACGGGGACATCCCCCTCACCTTCTGCGAGCCGGACCCGGAGACGGGCGGCCGCTTCCCGGAGGCGCCGTTGGCTGTGTTGGCCCCAGGTTGTGGAGCTCGGGTGGGAAATGGGCGATAAAGAGAGACGAAGTTTCCAGGCACTTTCTGGCCACTGCAGTGATTTATTCCCCTCCCCCCGTCCCCAGCCCTTTGTGGTCTTGCGGCCGCCCAAGGTGCAGCCGGAGAAGGAGAGGAGGGTCCCTCCCTGCCCATTCCTGGGGTGATTTGGGGTGATTTTGCTGCGGCGGCGAGGCAAAGCTGGGCTGCGGAGTCGAGCGCGGTGGGAGCCGAGGACGGCGGCATTGTGGCGAGGCTTTGGAGGACTCTGCGTGACCCTGTCCCCACCGGAGGGGACGCTGGCCGTGTTCCGGACGAAGGCCTTGCGGCCCGTGTTGTGCGTGTGTGCGTGTTCCCCTGGCCGCGAGGTCTGTCCTTGTCCCGGGGACTCCGTGCTGCTTTCTGCGTGAGGTCGTGTGCGTGAGTCCTGCAGGGCCCCCTCTGTGCTGGCTCCCCCCGCCAAAGTGCGGCCGCCCCTGGGGAAGGGGGCAGGGGAGTTGTCCCCCCGCCATTGCCTTCCCCGCCGGCCGTGGCCCGTCCCTGGGGGCGGCTCGGTGCCCTTCGGGGGCCACCGGCTCCCATGTGGGGCTCAGTGGGGCTTTGGCACTTCTTGGGCGCCGTTTCCCGGTGCCTCCCGCGCTCCCTCCCCCTCCCACACAGGCACGGAGCGGTTCTGGAGAAACAGCTTTTAATGGAAAACACGAGAGAAAACACAAGAGAAAAGTGAAAAAGTCCTATCGAAGCTACTCTGAACCCTCCCACCCCCCACCCCACTCCCCCAAATACACTCCCCTCTGCCCCCCCCATACACCCCCAATACACCCCTCAAATACACTCCTCTCTGCACCCACCCCCCAACCCCCAAACACACTCCCCTCTCTTCAGCCCCCAAATATGCCCCCCTCCACCCCCCTCATCATCGCCATTCCTCCATGCGGGGGCTCTCATCCCCCCGTGCCACACCCGGGCTGGCTGCCAGAGCCCTGCGCTTGCTGGGTGGCGTTGACGTGGTGCTCATCCCCCGCTTCTTGCCCCGCTGCTCCGCCACGGCAGGCTGGGACGGTGGCAGCTCCGTCCCCGCGTCCTCCCACGGCTCCTGGGGCTCCATCGCCAAGAGGATCTCTTCGAGGGTCTGCACGGCAGTGATGGTCTCGTCGAGGCTGTTGTCGGGGTTGAGCTGCTCCTTGGGCAGAGAGAGTGAGGCGAAGTCGCAGAAGGGGACGGCTGCGTCGGTGCCACCGGGGTCCCCGGGCATGGGGATGCTGCCGGGGCTGTTCCGGCTGACCCTCACCACTGCAGAGGAGCAATCGAAGAGCCTGAGGGCCTCTTAGAGGCACCTGCTCGGGCACCGCGAAGTCGCTGGCCGGGTCCCCAGGAGCTTGGTCGCGGGGGACAGAAGAGGGGCTGAGGGAGACATCGCTGCCTGAGGGGCTGTTGCTGCCCGGGGGTGTCCCCAAGGGGCTGTCGCTTCCGGAGGAGCTATCGCTGCCTGAGGGTGTCCCCAAGGGGCTGTCGCTGCCCGAGGAGCTGTCGCTGCCTGAGGGTGTCCCAAAGGGGCTGTTGCTGCCTGGGGGTGTCCCGAAGGAGCTGTGGGAGATGTCACTCCCCAAGGGGCTGTTGCTGCCTGGGGGTGTCCCTAAGGAGCTGTGGGAGATGTCGCTCCCCAAGGGGCTGTTGCTGCCCAGCTGCGTCCCCAAGGGGCTGTCGCTGCCCAAGGGGCTGTCGCTGCCCGGGGGTGTCCCCAAGGGGCTGTCGCTGCTCGAGGGGCTGTCGCTGCCCAGGGATGTCCCAAAGAGGCTGAGGGAGACATCTCTGCCCGGGGAGCTGTTGTGGCCCGGGGGTTTCCCCAGGGGGGTGGCCATGCTGGAGATGTTGATCTCTGAAGAGAGTTCCTCAATGTTCTTGTAGCCGGGGCTGGAGGTTGGCAGCACTGGGGAGACTGGGGCCACCACTGTCCCCTCTCTGCTGGTGTCACCAGGGTCCCCAGGCACAGGGATGCTGATGGAACCATCCTCGTTGAGCCATACGGCATCCAGGGAGGAATCAAAGAGCCTCAGGGCCTCTTGGAGGAGCATCTCCTCAGTCACTTCAGCATTGTCCGCCGGGTCCCCGTTAGCTTGGTCGTGGGGGACAGCGGCAGGGCTGGGGATGACGTGGCTTCCCGGGGGGATGTTGCTGCCCCGGGGTGCCCACGCGGGGGTGGCCATGCTGGAGACGTTGGTCCATGCGGACTGTCCCTTGACGTGCTGGCGGCCGGGGATGGAAGCTGGCAGCACTGGAGGGGCTGTGGCCACCACTGTGGCCATCATTGTGCCTTGATGGCCGTAGGGCGGGAGCTGTGTCAGCTGGAACTGTGCCGGTTGGCCCTGGCGGGTGGCAGGGGCTGCCCAGGCCGGGAGGGTCCCGCAGCCCCCAGGGCCCCACGGGGCAGCGCCCGGCAGAGACGCGGCGCCGTGGCCGAGCGTGGAGGCGGCCGGCGGAGGTGGGTTGGTGACCGTCCACCCGATGCGGAAGAAGCGGGGGTCGAAGAAGCAGCCACACGGGCCCATCTGCATCCCTGGAGGGGTTACAGGGAGCCACGCTGGGTCGGGGGGACCCTGCAGGGGTACCCACCGAGCCGGCCCCCATCTCCCATGTCCCCATTCACCCACATCCCCCATCACCCACGTCCCCCATCGCCCACGTCCCCCATCATCGCCACGTCCCCCATCATCGCCCACGTCCCCACATCGCCCACGTCCCCACGTCCGGCTCTGGGCCGGGCACCCGGGGAGGCTCGTGGCCGGGGGTCCCCGGGGCTGAGCTGCTGTGCCGGTGGGGATGGGGGTGGGACACCGGGGAGGGAGACTGGGGTCTAGGGGGCGAAACGGGAGAGACGGCCCCAAGTGCGGGGGGAAAATCTCTGCAAATCGGGTTTTCTGGGCAGCGCGGGCAGGGCTGAGCCCCCGGGCCCAAACGGGGGGGGGCAGAGGGGGGGGGGGGTTGCTGCGGGTGCCCAGGGCTCTCGGGCGCTGGGGGTGCTGGGGCGCGCGGGGCTGCCGTACCTGGTGGCGGTGCCGGAGGTGCCGGGGGTGCCCCCCCCGCCGGGGGTGCCCAGGCTGCGGGGAAGGGCTGCTGCTGCCCGGGTGGGTGGCACGGGGCGGCTGCGCCTGCAAGAGAGACAGGAACCATGGCCGGCGGTCACCTCCTGCGCTCGTGCCGCCGAGGGCTTCCCCGGGCCGCGGGGGTCGGGGTCGGTGCTTACCTTGGAGGTAGAAGGTTTGGGGGAGCACGACATTCTGAAGGCTTTGGGGGGCCGGGGGGGGCCCGGGGGCCGGGGCGGTGGGAGCCGCAGCAGTGGAGGTGGCCATGGTCTGTCCTGTCTGCGCCTCGGCTGCTAAGGACTCTCTGGCGTCGCCCAGGAAGGAATGTGGGGGTTCCCTGTGTTCCGCCTGCCCCAACGGCCCCCCCAGCTCCTCCCGGGCAGGGAAGGGCCCGAAGGCTGGAAGCCTCGGGGCGCTCCCAGAGGGGGTCGCGCCGTAGGTAGGGGAGAGGTTTGATGGTCCATCGCGGTCACAATGGTGTGGTTGAGAACCCCTGGGTGAGGATGAGGGGGATGGAAAACAAAGCCGATGGCGCAGTGGGTGTCTGCTGGCCATCGCCCGGCCGGGATGCCGGCACCGAGGCAGTGTTCTGTAGGCGATTCGGAGACGTCTCTGGGTCGGTAGCCCTATCTCCTTAGGGCAGACTTCAACTTCCCAGTTGAAATCAGCTGGGAATCCCTTGCTGCTGCGAGGAGCAGGGCTGGGAAATTCCTGCGGTTTGTGGGAGCCGAGAACTCCTTGTGACGAGTCCTCAGGGAGCCAACTGGGGACCGATGCCCTCCCAGACTGGCTGGGTTGTGAATGGGGAGAGGGACTCGTGGGAGATGGCATGGTCTTGGCCACTGTCGTCATGAAACGGTTTGAGTTTAAAATTGTCAATGCAAGGGAAACAAAGGCCGGCAGAGTTGCTACCCGGATTTTGGGCGCTGCGTGCCCCATTAGCAAGCTTGCTGACGATGCCAAACTGGAGGTGCTTGCTGTGAATCTCTCGAGAGGTGGACAAGAGCCGGTTGCAGATGAGGAGCTCTTGGATAGATTGGGAGTCATTGGGGCACGTGCCGCACTGCACCAGGGAGGGAGGTACCGGTGGCACACGTCTAACGGGGAGAGGAGTGGCTGGAGAGCAGCCCTGCAGAAAGGGTGCCTGGGGGGGGTGGCGGGCAGCAGGGGTCTGCAGGAGCCGGCAGTGCGCCCTGGCACCAAGAGGGCAAACCGCATCCTGGGGGCATCAGACGCGGTGGAACCAACCGGGCAAGAGAGGCGATTGTCCCGCTGCATTCAGCGTTGGTGCGGCCTCACCTGGAGCACGGTGTGCGGTGCTGGGCCCCACCACTGGAGAAGGATGGGCGAGTCCTCAAAGGCCTCCAGAGGAGGGCAGCCTCGGCAGGGCTCGAAGACGTCCTCTGAGGAGCGGGCTGAGCACTCTGGGTTGGTCTCGTCTGGAGAGGAGGAGGCTGAGGGACGAGCTCATGGCTCCCTGCAGCTTCCCGAGGAGGGCACGTGGAGAGGGAGGTGCTGAGCTCTTCTCCCTGGGATCCAGGGACAGGACGCGTGGGAACGGTTCATCAGCTGCGCCGGGGGAGGTTCAGGCTGGACATGAGGAAGCATTTCCGTACCAAGAGGGTGGTCAACTGTGGGACAAGGCCTGAAGGCAAGACTCCAAGGCCTGTGCAATCGATAAACGCGGATGTGCTGGAACCTATGTAGGCCGCAAACCTTGGGAGGACATAGAGGGTAACAGAAAACTCCAACAGAATGCTGACTGGTGAGCCATACCCAGATACAATGTAACAAGCTGTGGAATGAAGGCTTAACTGCTGATTGTGGAAACTTACTTAAAGTGTCCCGTGTTTGTTTCCGAACCATCAGGGGTTGCTGAATAGGCAGTGTTTAGCTTTTAAGAACCAATCTGTTTGAAACACGCAGCTTAATGAAAACATATATAAAGGCATAATTGTGTACAATACCTCGACATGTTGCTTGCATCAAGCTTTGTCCCGTCTCTCAATCGCGGCAGTCAACCACCGGAACAGGGAAGGTGGTTTATGCC